>PVHP010011328.1:20029-44703 GCA_004024765.1 Zapus hudsonius | reverse complement strand
GTTCTTAATTATAGAAAAAAATGAACATTCTTTGGGTTTTCGCAATGTGCTGAGTATGATTGGCATTGTTAGATACTAATGAGTCATGACCAATAATGCCCTCTGATAACCATTCTTCATGTCTCAAGCCCAACTTCTAGGGCCTTAGATAGCAAGTTCCTTTTAGAATTTCTGATTCTTTGAAATCAATTCTTTTCAGGTTCCCCAAATGGGTGAGTACAAGCGGCACCTCCTCTATTACTGTTTTATTTCCTGTAATACAGTCCTCCCACTTTGCATCCTTGGTGCTACAGATGGCTAGATTTCATTCCTTTTCATGGATGAATAATACTCCATGCCTGTATGTACATTCCATTAATCATTTAACCATAATGGCTACACTAATCTGCATCCCTACAAGTAGAGGGTGTGTGCAAGAGTTGCCTTTTCCTATCAGCCTGACCAGTAATTTCTGTCCTTTTTATTCTTAACAATAGTCATGCTAAATAGGTTGAGGTAATACCTCATTGTGCTTTTGATTGGCATTTCCCCATTTCATTAGTGATAATATTTTACATACTTGTCCATTTATTTGCATACCATCTTTTTGAAATACTTAATATTGCCTATTTTAATTGGGTCATTTGTTCTTTAGCAATTTCTTTTTCCAGTTACATATAAATTACATATATCAATAAGTTATGAGAAATTTGCAAATACATGTTCCTGTTCTGGAGGTTGACTTTTCACACTGTTGCTTATCTCCACTGCTCTTCAGAAACTTGCAAATTTGATGTATTCAGTTTTTCTTTATTTTATTTCCTATGCTATTACAGCTTTTCTTCCCTAAATCCTTTTCCATTACAAGTGTTCCACTTAGAACAGTTTTGAAAGTACTTGAGAAAAAAAAAACTAGCACTACATACCAGGAGTTCATAAGTCCCTCAGGTAATTTTTAACATACGCAGATGAGAATTTTTCTTGGTAGCCTCTAAATTTTTCATCTCCGATGCTTTAAACAGTGTATGAAGTAATAAATCTTAACATATTTCATTCCCCAGAAAAGATATTTCACTTACTTGAGCAGGACTGCATCCATGAAATTATTTTTCTGTCTTTCCAATCTGTCTCTTGTTTAGTTATGTTGCAATATTTATCAAGCCTTATTCCAATTATAAGATTGAATCTCACTACTCTACACTCAAATGTGATCACTTGAATATATGCCTTTAGTATTTTTTTAGGTCTTTCTCTAGTATCTTCTGAAGTGTTTGCTATGTAGCAGTTACTTGGTAAATGTTTGATACACAAAATTTAAAGCCATTTGCATTTTGAATTCTTGTAGTAGTGCCTATATCAAATGATAAATTGTTACTTCTGCAGGATTATGTTAGAGAAAGGCAAACTCTCTTTTCTCCTCTGGCTAGAAAACTACTTAAGATACTCAAAACTGCCTTCTCTGACATGATCTAAGGAAGGAATGCAGCTTTTTCTACAATTATTGGTATTTCCCCTGAATTCTGCAATCCTGAAATAAACCCTTTCCTTCTATAAGCTGCTTATGGTTAGATGTTTGTTCAGAAGTAAAAGTAAAAACTGAAATAGAGAATTGGGGCCATGCTCTAATACTGGCCATGTTTGCTTGCATCTTTTGAACAATGTTAAACTTGGTAATGGCTAGGGGGGCCTTTGAAGTTGGTTTGAGTACAATTTACATTGTTAGATAGATGGTCACGAGTCTGTGGTGTCCAGGGTTGGAATGTGGTGGTTTGAATATTGAATTTTGAATATTTGAATTTGTGCAATAGTGGTACATAGCCTCTGTGAGTAACCAACCGTTCTCTGATTGGACATGAGGCCCTCATATCCTTACTGGAAATCAAGTCTGATTGAACATGAAAGAAATCATATCAGGTAGGGGAAACCAAGTCAGAATGCATGATCAGAAAATATTTCAGAGAGAAGCCCTAAATGCTCATTGGAGAAGAGCGGGCAAAAATATGCCTTTCATAAAAATGACTTCCCTAAATAGAGAATGTGTGTATAAAATGGATTATTATATAACAGTAAGTATTTTGGTTGATAACTTTCATATCAGTTTTTCTTTTGAAAGCAAAATGGAATTCATGGGCTTGAATAGGAAACAAATGACATAAAAAAGTAGAGAATGAAGGAAAAGAGGGAGGGGAAGTATAAAAAGCAGGGAAAGATTAGAAGGAAAACAGAAATAAAGAACTAAGGAAAATAAAACTAGCAAACAAAAAGTAGACTGGGGCATAGCATATCTCATGGTTTGTAAACTCTCAGAAATATTCCCTGCTTCATCCTTGAGAGAGTGTGGCTTTCAGAAATGTACACAATTGGGAACCCATACTACTTACTATGTCCCATGTCCAAAGGGCTAGTATGAATTTCAAGGAAAAGAAAATGTCCATTTCATCCATTTCACTTCTTTTTATTTTAACTTGAGATTTAATTTTTCTTAGAAAAAGAAAGCTGCATAAAAGTTCAGAACATGAAACTCAATTTTATATAGTTAAACCACTGCTTACCCAAATGATAAAAATATTCTTTGAATAAACTATTTGGCCTTGTTAGAAGATTAAACAAAAAGATACTTTGTGTTTACATTTGCTATTTTTTTCTTTAATTACATATATGGGTGTTTCCTTCATCATCTCATTAATTAATACATATAAAATAATATTTCTGAAGACCATGGTTAGTTGTTTTGTTAAAGCAACTTTTGCCTTTTAAACAGCACTGAATGGGAGAACACACACACACACACACATCTATTTCTCAATTTCACTTGATTCCAAGGGATAACAAAGTGGTTCAAACATAGACCAGAAAGCCTTACAAAAGTTCTGTGATTGTGATTTCCAGTTCAGGCAACAATCTTCAGAGGAAACAATGCTTTCTTCAGTGTTGAACTCATAAGTACAGAACTAACAGATGTCACTCATCCAAGACAGAAAGAAAAATCAATGGAAGTCCAATCTGCTATGTAGTTGTCCTATTAATACTCCTGGGAAATTAAAGGATTTATGTCACATATCAAATTCAGTAACATTTTGGAAGGATTTTTTAAACTTTCCAGGTGAGGAAAATTATTTTAAATGCCCAAGGACACGTACCACAGACATCTTCTAGGACCATTAACTTTTCCTTCCTGTAATCTGAATTGGACTTTATCGTTTCTTTAATGGAACCTTAATGCTACTGACCAATCAAGGAAGAGAAATTTGAAGACAAGTACACGCCAGATTGAATTCGACACAGTCATTTAATGTTTTGGTTGAGTTGAGGTATCCCAAAGTATTTGTGTAGATCATCTTTATCCTCTGCAGAGAAGTTCAAGTTCAATGGCTATGCCATCTCTCTGGGTTTGTAAGCATCCCAGGAAGCCTTAGTAGATTTTTCAAGATGTGTGCAGAGGTATTAATAGTTTGTTTCAAGTCATTCGTTGTTTTTTTTTTATTCAGTTCATGTAACTGAAATATGTGTCAATATTAACCATGTACAAGCAGAAAGGAGATATTTGTGAGTAAATGAAATTGTTAAAAATATTTTATGTATTTATTTGCAAGGAGAGAGAGAGACACAAAGAAGAGAATGGGCATGCCAACATTTCTGAAAGCCACTGCAAAGAAACTTCAGATGCATATGCCCATTTGTGCATCTGGTTTTACATGAGTTCTAGGAATTGAACCAAGGTCTTTAGACATTGCAGGCAAGTGCCTTAACCACTTAGCCATCTCTCCAGCCCCGTGAATGTATTATTAATTTAGGTTCATATATATGTATATGTAGGTTGAGAATATGGCAGTAAGCATAAGATCACACACCTAATATATATTAAGTATGTAATGCATAACTATAGAAATGATTGTTATGCATCATATGTACATTTTATTTAAAATAGTTTTTTATAATTTTGAATCACATTACAAATTTTAATATCACATATATACATTTCTATATTAGGAATAACATATATACACAAACAAAATAAAAATATTCCATTTCGGAGTTAAGGTTCATGATGGTGAACTAGAAGCCACCTGGTGTCCCTAGGGGAACAGAGGTTAGGCTTTTTAGCTGTGATCCAGGCCGTGGACGCAAACAGTAGCCAGGACCTTGACTTCCGACACTTTCCAGCAACAGATTATTTTGATTGGAACCTGCATCAATCATAAGGACGCATGGGAGGCAATTATGTTTGTTTTTCAGGATGCAATAAGAGAGCTGGGGCCCATCTAACCCTACCAACCGACCATATGCTGATAGCTGAGATCCTGGCAAGAGAGGAGCCACCACAGTCATATCCTGGAGGATCCATATGGAACCCCACAGAGAATGACAGGATGAGCAAGAGACCCACAGCCACAGCCATTCAACCAACACAGGATAAGCCAGTGAGACAGAAACCAATGATTTTTAACACAAAGACCCCTAAGCTCACAACAATAAAGCAGCCTTAATACTCATCCACCACGACTCGGAAGAGGGGGCAGAAAGATTGTGAGAGCCGTGGTGGGGGAGACTATCCAGAGGCATGGCACCCCTCAGTAACAACACACTAAGGCCAGGAGAACCTGGCCGAATACTAGGCTATCCATGGTCCCTGTCACAAGGACTGATCCAGAAAACCCATTGAGGAGGATATCCAGCTGGTTGGGGAAGGGGGAGGGGGAGCATCAGAGAATTGGGGATAACAACTCATTGTTTGCCCACTAAATAATGTAACTCATTATGGACAATAAAAAATTTTAAAAAAAACGAGAGAGAAAAGAGAGAGAGAGAAGGGATGAACTAGAGTCATCAGCTGCTGCAAAAGTACTCCAGATGCACACACCACTCTGTATATCTGCTTTATGTGAGTAATGGGGAATCAAATTCAGGCCTTTAGGCTTTACAAACATGTGTCTAAACCATGGAGCCATCTCTCTGGCCCTCATGAAGTCTTTTTCTTTTAAATATAAATTTATTGTCCATAATGAGTTACATTATTTAGTGGGCAAACCATGATGGATATTCTCAGTTGTATTGTACTCTGTCTCTTTCAAACATTTTCTTCATAATTTAAACTTTCTGTATCTCATTTAACAAAAGTTTCATTATAAAGGCTTATTCTATAAAAAATATTCCATTTCAAAAATAATGAATACTAGATTATATATTTCTTACTCAGGTATTCTAAGAGTTAGATATAACAAAGGCAAAAAGAGCGAACCATTTTAATATAAAAATTTGGATTTTGTTTCTTTCATTTCTGTTGAAATGTCAATTATCCTGTTATATTTTTCCTTAAGATGAATAAACCATCTTTATGTTTTTTATGGAAAAATGGAATATTTAATAACTATATCAATCAGAAAAAGAACAGAGAATTATGATATTATGTCTTAGTTTTGATAGTGTTGTCATTCATGCTTTCTGTATGTTTCTCAGTATTAATAAGTGTATAAAGCAACTGATTTTCTTAAACTATTTTTATTTATTCATTTGCAAGGAGAGAGAGAGGAGAGAGAGAAAGAGAGAGAGATTGAGATAGATAGATGGATAGATAGATAGATAGATAGATAGATAGATAGATAGAACACACCAGGGCATCTAGCCACTGCAAACAAACTCCATATACAAGCAGCCTTTTTTGCATCTGGCTTTATGTGAATAATGGGAAATCAAACCTGTCATTAGGTCTTGAAGGCAAGCACTTAACCACTGATCTATCTCTCCAGATCACATATTATGTGATTTTTTTTATCAATAAGTGAACTGATAAGATAAATCACTGCTAATTTTTTATCAATAAGTGAATTTCTTTGATAGGTAGGTGACACAATCATATATCTGGTAAATTGTCCATATTCAAAATCCAAGAAACATTTGGAGGCATTTTGCCTTAGAAAGTGGGACTTAAAGTTGCAGGTGGAATTAAGTTTACAAGCCTGCTAACTTTGTGATAAACAAAATTATCCTACAGACACAGTTTGGCCCAACATCAACCACTAGTGTCCTTATAAGTTCAAGTCAAAGGTAGAATCCTCACTCTACAGAAGTGAAAGGAAGGAAAACAAAGGAATATGATAGATTTTTCACAAGATGTTTCTGAACAGTTTGTCCAGTGTGATTAGTTTTATAAGGCATCTGTCCTCCAGAACATCGTATGATAAGATAGACTTGTGTCATTTTAATCAACTAATTTTGGATATGTAGAGCAGAAATCAGTGATGAAACAATAGGCATCACTGTCTGATGTTCTCAAAGTTTTCTCCAGTTTTGGAGAAACAAATGAATTAACAGATCTCCATAGAAGTATACGAATCACCATCATTTATATTTATATAAAAAATGTCCAGCCATATTATGACAACAAATTGTACAACTAAAATTTTTCCTAATGTGGAGTTTGTCACCCAAAGTTTCTAGTGGACAATATGATTTATCTGTAATATGTCATAATGCATACTTATTTGATAGTAAATTAAATGATAAATTGATTGTTTTCAACATATATTACAAAGTGAATCATTTTCATGTCCATGTTTATTTATTGAACACTTAAAAGAAAAACAATCATATTTACAAACTTATTTGTGTATAATTTTCTCCAGTTTGTCAGAAATATTTTAATGGAGATATATACATCTAATGTGGAAATCTATACAGTTGTGATGACCCTGAATGCCTTCTGACAAGGGGAAAACTGGTCCAATCAAAGGGGTGAGTATGTTGAATCTTTGAGTTCTGGTCAGCATTTATTTTCACAGTTCATAGTAACACAAATCATAAAGTAACAGTTTTGAAAATAGATTTTTGCAGGAATAAAATATGGTTAAGCTTTCTCTTGAGTAAATATGGGAGGAGTTCTTGATTTACCAATGTTGTTACATAATCAAATTTTTCATATGTCATAAGTTAAACTCCTGGACCAATAAATTTGTCATAAGGAAACTTTTTTTTTGGAGGGAGATATTTTATTCCAGTGCTGTTTAGGAACAGATAAATGTGTGATCTTAAGAGTAGAAATTGAGCTACTTACATGACCAGCACCCAGCTCATGATCCAGAACCTTACTCCTGGTCCAGTGCTCATTCAGCTCATAGTCTTTCTTGGCCATCAGCCACAGTCCAATGCCATGAATATTCATAATTTCAGATTCCCATCTGCACTGATTATTCCTCTTTCTGAACTTAGAGTAATAGCATCACATTGAAATTCATTTTTATCTGCTTTTACTTGATACTTTTTACGATATTTATCTAAGATGCTACTTTTATTTGCAAATCATGTGTCTTACTATATGCAATTCGCACCATCTGATTCTGTCAAAATTCATTTATTGCTTCTGCTGCTAATTGACACTTGCATAGATTGAACTTATTTAGCTATACAAAACTTTATGGATACACTAAAGGAGAATGTTATTGACTATCTGGAAACAAACACACTACCATGACCCCAGGAGATCAATGGTGAATAGTTATATGTATTTTTATCAAAAACGTTACTAAGATTAGAACAAGTAACTCAGCAGTAAATAATTATTTAGCTTTAATCTTCCACAATGTTTCCAAACTAATATTACGTATTTCCTCAACTCCCAGGAGAGATAGTGATTCCAGATGCTTCCCCCCACTGGCTAGTGTTTTCCATTGTCATTCCAGCCATTCTGGCAAGTGGGCAGGGGTATTTATTATAGCATTTACAGTTTAGAATCATGAAGCATATTTAATACACTTCATACAAGTGGAGTGATTGGGTATATATTTGACTTGATTTACTTTAATTTGATTGGAAGTTCTTTTCATAGGCTTATTATGTGTCCTTGATATGTTGCAAATATATTTTCTCTTGATTCAGTGTATAATGCCCTTTTGGGTGTGTGTGTGTGTGTGTGTGTGTGTGTGTGTGTGTGTGTGTAAGAGAGAGAGAAGTGGTGTGAAATGTGTGTGTGTAAATGATTGTGCCTCTGTGCACACATGCAGACCCCAGAGGGAATCTTTTATCTGTTTCCTTGAGGTAATCTCCCACTCAACAGAGCTGCTATTTCAACCTTTTTTTTTTTTTTTTCATTTAGCAAGCCCCAGAGATATTCTAATCTTCTTGCCCATGGAGGACTGGGGTTACAGACATGTATGGCTCTTCCCAGATATTTTACATAGGTGCTGGGGCATCAAACTTTACCAATCTCAAGCCTTCAAACTTACTTAGCCAAGTACTTTTAACCACTGAGCTATCTTACAGTGTTTTTGGATAAACACACTTTCTTACCTAACCACAGGTTACTTCATTTAGGTTTATTTGCAAGGAAAGGGAAAGAGACAGAAAGAGTGAGAAACAGAGGGAGAAGGAGAGAAAGAGAGTGAGAGAGAGAAGGCATTGGCAGGCCATGGCCTCCTGACACCTCAAAGGAACTCCAGAAAAATGCACCACTTTGTGCATCTGGCCTTTAACCGCTGAGTCATCTCTCCAGGTCCACATTACTTTTCAAGTTCTTTTTTTATATTGAAGATAAGCAAAGCTCTAGCAATATTTGTTTTCATATAAAAATATCACCTAGTTAAATTCTCAGGATAATATATCAATACAACTAAAATTGTTGATGATTATACACATATATGTGTGTGACTATAACTTCTAAGTACAAAATGATGTATGGTGCATATTAATGTATACTAAAGTAAACAATCAAATATCAAGATTATTTAGTAATTTTTAAAAAAATGGTTGTCCAAGAGAATGAGATTAAAAAAAAAGAGAGAGCCATGCTTCTTTGCTTTCTGTAATAAAAGCCCTGTGGAACTATTTTCCTTTTATGGACAATGAAAATGTTAAGTATTCAATAGGTCTCAAGACTAGTTTTTATTGTTGAAGTGAATGGGCCAGTTAAAAATGTCATGAATTTTTATTCACTAAATTGCATACCATTGAGACATGTACAGTAAAACTTTATACAATTGTAAGACAAATTTACATATGCTTATAAGTTTTTAACATTCACTATGCATCCAAAATACTTTCAGGTCAAAGCTAGGAATTTTCTAAAAAGTGAAAACTAAGACGTTTTTTAAGAAGTGTTTAAAGTAAGAACTATACTTTTATAAAAAATTGTTTAAAGTAATCATTATTTAGGCTCCACTTAAAAACTCAATTATGTCAAAAATGCAGAAAATTAAAAATAGTACTGTTGACTTCAACCAATGTTTGACAGGATAATACAGTTTCCATTTATAATCCCTCTAGAGAACCAACTGCACAGAAAAGCTTCCAAGAAATTAAATTCTTAAAGACACCAAAAATATGGAAATATATTATCGATCAACTAGAGATAATTAACACATTGTTTAGTAACTAAAATATAAAAGATATTATCCAACTCCAAAAAAAAAAAACCACAATACCAAAGTGCAAAAAAGCAATGGCATAAATGAGAGTATGTCCCTTTTTCCAGAAACGCTAGAGGAACAGAAAATCAGTTTCCTGAAAAGGAGAGATAAGGTTGAAAACGAATGGCCATGTGAGGAACAGCCAAGTTCACAACTTCTTCATCCATCAAAGACTGGCTCTACCTTCTAAGGCCCATTGGTGGACTGTGTATTACATCTATGAAGGTCAAACGGAGTTTAATGTACCCAACATCTAAAGCAACATAAATAGAAACAGATTAGAAAATATACCACAAACTAGAATTAAAATACTTTCTACAAAAGGTCAGTGAGTATTTTATGCTTTTCAGTACATATCATTTAGGTAGGAACTACTTGGTCACATCATTGAACCTGAATGTAGTTTTAGTGTGAATGAAAGGGTTTCTATGTTTTAGTAAAACTTTATTTATAATAGTACCTGAGATTAGGTGCAGTTGACCTCTGGAATTTGTTAAAGTTCATACATTCAAGAGTAGGATTACTAACAATCTTCTGTAAATTGGTAGGCAAATATATTCTAAAAAGGTTTAGATTGAGGTCTGCTATTCCAAATAAAAATCACCAAATTTATCTCTGGTGGTAATAGCTTCCCCAAGAAGAACAATAATTAAATTTCAGGCAAAATTAAAATCCTAACATGAAAACATGTCCACAGAGCATGTTGTACCCCTTTTAGTGTTCCCCAATTCCGTGTGAGTGGTGAGTAAAAAAATGCTTAAGAACCCACTAGCATGAGAAACAGCCCAGAGAAGAGTAAAAATAAGATTTTTGCAAAAATAAAAATACATTAAGCTAATTTTTTAAAGTTAATACCTTTATATTATTAATATTTATAGTATGGAGTTATGCATATACATGAACAATTTTATTCATAAGACAAGAATGTTACAATACTAGTAATCATCATTTTCCTGATAAATATCTATTGGTATCTGTATTATATATAAGTGTCAGTTTACATAGTTGAGGCACTGCAGTAAACTAAAATTAAGAATCCCTGCCTGGATGTAACTTGTTGTAATAAAATGAGAGAGAAGCAAATAACAAAAATAATAAATGCTATAATAGAATATGGTGAATACAAAAATTGTATGTAGTACAAGTAAAGTTAAAAGACCTGAACTCTGTAGGTTTTAGGTGAAATGTCGAGTTGGCTTCATCAATCAAGCAATGCTATAACAATACCTTACAAGCATAAATTGTTAGCTTTTGGAATGCCAGCCTATTTGGAAGGCTGATTGATACAAGTAGAGGGATCAGCTAATGCAGCTTCCTAAGCCACATTCATTTCTAGATTATTTGAAGTGCTATAACTAAATTAGGCAATTGTATGTTGGAGTGTGGACAGAGGGGGTGGAGGGGAGGATGGAAGAGAGGAGGACAGGGATGGAGCTGTAGCAGGAGGAAGCAGGGCTATATAAAAACTGATTCATATAGTGTAGAACACAGACCCTCTGAAGTGCTCACATTCATTCCTTTCTGAGGATCTGTAAGGTCAAAGCTATTCTCATAACAATGTATTTAGAAATTTCAGTTTTGATATTTAATCTCTGTCACCAAAGGGTTGGTGACTCACACTGCCAGTGTCTCAGCACAAATGAAGAAGAGAGGCAGTGCACAACCTCTAGTAGTTTTTGTGCTTTACTTGCCATAACACTATACAAAGAAAGTGACTCTTTTATGTAACAATGATCTCCATTAAGCAGCAAAATCTATTAATTTGATTAAAGCTCGATACATTTTAGTTAAATTTTCATAAAGGACACCTTCATGCAGTGAAAGATGTAATATAAAATATACACAATACAATTCTGTAATATATGAAGCTATAAGAAAAATCATAAGTTTTTAATAGTCCATAACATCAATTGAAAAAATAAATTATTTGTCATTAATGATAAAATGTTGGCATTCAAGGAAAAATTGAATTTTGAAAAATGTATTAACAAAATAACCATGACTGCTTTCTAATACTTAGTTTCTAAATCATATCAAGGGTGATATTAATATATTTGATAATATAAAAGGCCATGTATCAGAATTCTGAAATGGGCACTTATTTAAGTCATCTAACATTGGGTATAGAATGATGTTATAGATCTTCACTGTGAACTGATAGAAATATCCCTTATCTTTCTGTAACCTTTCCGGTTTTTCTATTTTCTGTTTTTACTTCCCTTGAACAAGAGTCAGGAGCTAGCCAGGCTTCTCAGTGCTGACCATCATTTCATATAAAGGGGTGTCTATATCCCAATCACTAACTGAGAAATTAATGATGTCTACTTGAATAGTTAATGTCATCCTTGATCATATGTCAAAATATTTTTAAGGGAAAGGTCTCAGAAACCATCCTGAGGTTTGTGTTTAGAGTTGACAAGTTTATTACTAATAAAGGTGAAACCTGAACCTCAACCTTTGACATCTCATCAAGAGCAAGGAAGATGTGAGTGGGTCATATTGCCAATGAAAAATCTTGTACAGTTTTGGACAGGTAATAGAACATGGCAATTAAATAATACTCTAGATTTATACTTACCACTTGTTTAGCAATAGTTATTAATTTGAAAATAATTAGATGCTCTAACTTATTTTTTCTTTCATTTGATCTCATTCGTTTTTCACAAATGTCAAAATCTCTTCTCTGCATAAAGAATTCAACTGACTTTTGTACAGTACTCCTAGACCCCTGACTCTGAGCAGTCCTTGTTTGAATTTTCTTGGTTACATTTTGTCATACAATATGCTGTAGTTTACAGTGAATTTTAATACATGCTGGTGAAATATGTAAGTGAATAATAGAAAGTTTCAATAAAATTTAGATCTGCATACATTGTCAAAGAAAATGCTTCAAGGAAGGATTAACTGATGGAGGAAGTCCTTCCTCCAGAGTGAGCCCTTCCCCTGGAGTGGGTGGCACTCCCAAAATGGGGTTTTATGTAAGGAATCTCTGAGAGAAAAGACTCTCTTCCTCCCTCCTGTCTGCCTGTGCTGCTTTGCTGGTGAGTGCCTTCACTTGCATCTACATCTTTCCTGTTGGGCATCCTTTGTCAGCACTGGAACCAAGTTCCTGGAAGCCTTCAGGCCTTCAGTGCTGGATTGGGACAGCTAAGGCACCCAGCCTTGCGGACTGAGTGGCTACTGGTTGCTTGACTCAGGGTGGCGGATTGCTATTGTTGGACTGCCATAGCTAATCAAATAAGTCCAATTTTTAATATAATTTACTATCAGTTCTGTTCCTCTAGGAAACTCTGACTAATACAACTATACCTTAGCTATATGAAATTAAATTTTTATAATTAAATTTGGAAATATATGTGATAATACTAAGCAGTATTGATTGTATGATAAGCTGTTACTCTATTCCCAATATTCTGATGAAATAATTAGGTAATATGGGTAAAAATATATAATTTTACAAAGTAATTATGTTTTAATGAGAATCATTTTCAGAAATATACATTATAGCTCTGGAACCAGTATGCTCATTGTAGCATCATTTATAATATTCATCATAACCTAAACATAACAAACACCAGACAATTTCAGTGTAATAATTAAAGTTATGAAAATGGTAGGAGGTACCTTGGTAAATAATGTAACATGTATCAGTTGATTGTCTTATCTACATATTAAGAATACACTTACAAGAAATTGTATGATGCAGAATACTTAATGGTTTAAATGCTTTTTTGATGCTATGAGTCTTCATAAAATTTCACATTATTTCCTTTTCATTTTATACCTTTCAGAATGTTTTCTATCTTAGCAATGTATTATGTGAACAAATTATTCAGAAGTGATATACTTAATATAGAAAAAAAACAAAAACTAGAATAAAAGTTATTTAATGTTGTCACCAGAAAGAAATGAGAAGTGTTTAAGGTCATAGATTTCCTTTGACCTAGGTCTGTTTATAATAAATGTGGTATGAATAAAACCTAATATTGTTCCCCAAAGATAGGTAGAGTTGTATGTTAATCAAAAATACAAAGAAATTATATAGAAAATAACTAAGTAATTTCTATAGGCATGTAAGGTTGGCTTGTAGACATATGTTTCATAAAAAAGACTTGGGACTGAATATAGAAATGGACATGGGCTTCATGTGTACACTTTGAAGTGTTATTGAAATATAACCTACTAATACATTAGGTAGAATACCTATGTAATATTAAGGAATAGACATGCTTACATGATCAGAATTTAAAATCTAAATTTAAAGCAAATTCTAAGTCATTTTAACTTTAGATAATGTTAAAAAAACACGTTTTTTCCCCCACTTTGTGTAAGAAAATGCAGAAGAATTTTGCTTTCTATAGGTATGTATTCTTTTTTTATCTGTCAGAGCAGAGAACATGTTAAGCTCTCATAAATGGAAAACACCTGCTGAGGCAAACATCTCCCTTGACTTAAGAAGGAGCATTAACACCTCTGACACTTCACAGGATGGTGAAGATTAAAAGAGCAAATGTGATGTACTCAGATGTCCAGGCTGCCAGAGTTACAGTTCAAAAAGTTTCAGTTTGCTCATGTTTCTCAGAGGGCAGTAGAGACACATGTCCGTAGAATCACAGTCCCTCTTGTCAAGGTGAAGTCAGTGCCTGGACTTTGTCTTCCCCTGGGGAGCTAGTAAATAAATTCTTCCTTTATTGGGTCACCTTCTAGAAATCTCACTGACAAACTGCAAAGTCTGCCCTTCATCCTTTTTCTGCTTAGATGCAGAAATACCTGGTTCACCGAAGCACACTGCTAGATATAACTTGGTGAATTTGTTTTGAGGCATTATCCTCTGCTTGCAATATGTAATAAAATGATTATGTAGGATCAGTTTGCCTTTGATATTTTAAGACATGGTTATCAATACTGATTAGTTCTCAAAGTCTCTTCATTCTCTTTAACACACCATGCATGATAGCTAAAAGAAAGTAGAAAAAAAACCCTTGGGAGGAGATCTCACTGGTTTTGATCATACATGTACATTTAGAGCTGGATTCCCACCAAGGCATCACTTAAAACTTGAGCTGGAATATATTTCACAGTGGGCTGCGGTCCTGTGCATGTTAAGATGTACGCCACTCCCTAGTTGTGATGGGCAGCATTACTCCTACACATATTCTACAGTTGCTGAAAGGCAAAACAGCCCCTAGTTCTAAGTATTGATGTAGAAAACGTCAGTAGAGAAAGGTTTATCCACAAGAAGTGTCATACTGTGCATTTATTATTAAAATATTACTTTAAGTCATTTAATGTCAATTTTAATTTGTCCTAGTAGAAGAAAATTTATTTCATACAAATGCAATTTTCTGCTATATATTTTGTTTAGAATTTGGTTGACTCCAAGCATACAGAAACCCATGGACACAGAACTGGCGCAAGAAGAAGGTTGACTTGGTAAGTTCCTCATGAGTAAGTGACCTGTGAGATCTTCTCAGAAATATTAGTCATAAGGTTTGTTTACATGCAGCAAAGGATAGAAAAAAAACATATTGTACTTGTAAGGCTAAAGTGAGTCATTGCATAAAAAAGTCATTATTTATCCTTACATGTGACATAAGGCTGAGATTCAAAATATATAATAGACACACATACTAGGAGACAAATGACTCTCCAGGGATGGTAGAGCTCTGACACCTCTCACTATGCGATGTGTTCTCCAAAGTGTAATTTGGATGATCCTTAATGCAAACTAATAGTCCAAATTTTACATAACACATGAAAGAAATATTGTGGAATGGGAAGTGGGGTTGGGCAGGAAAAGGCCACACATTTAGCAATGATAAGACACATGTTAACATTTATATTGTGGGGTGATAAAAAGAACAGAGTCAGCTGTATTAAGCTGAATCCTAGACACTTAAGTGCTATTTAATGTAAGGCATGGTTTTTTTTTTTTTTTGGCTTATTTGTTCACATTTGATATTTGCAACCGATATTTTGTCATGAGTAAGTAAATTTAACAATGTGTCTGACCATAGTGAGAATTAACTAACTTTTTTTGAACTGATTTTTAAAAGTGTAATTCACTAATACAATGTAATACATATCTGTTGCCACTGTTTTCATATCATTGGACAAACATCCATCCAGAAGCAATTTATGGGAAGTTGGAAAGGTTATATTTCTGGCTTAAAGAATTCAGGGGAAATATCATCAGTGAAAGATAAACGTGGCTCACTTCCATAGATCATAACAGAGACATCACCAAAGAGCAAGCCAACACAAACAGCCTGAGATCTAAATGTTCTGAACATAATTTAGGGCTGGACTATCCAAATCCCCAGGGCCATACCTGTGCTCCATTGGAGACTCAAGTTACAAGCTTTGGTCCAGTCTCTCCTTGTTATGTTATTATATAATGATATGTTTACTCCATGTCATTATGTGTTGGAAGTAATAACTTGTGTTTTTTTTTTACAGGACTCACGGTTAAGAGACAGTCTTAAATCTCAGATAAGGTTTGGGTCTTTTGAACAACGTTAAAGTTGGCAAAGACTATGAGGACCTGTTAAATTGGTTTGAGCGCCATTTGCATTGTGAGATAGATGGCCATGAGTCTATGGGGGCAAGGGTTGAAATGTTGTGGTTTGAATATATGGCCCCATAGAATCATGTGTTTTGATTAAGACTAAGCTTATAACTTAACCACCTTGCAACAGAATTTGTTCTTACTCACTTTAACCATCCATGGGTGAATTTTACCATCAGGCATCTTTTCCATGGTCCCAATACAAAGCAGATAACTCATCCTTGATGGTGGTAATCTGTATAGCAATTGCAGTTTCAGTAACTTAAAAACAGACTCAACATGCTTGGATTTTCTCAGGGAAAACCATACATTTCTCAAATGTTCCTGCTCTGTATCTTCCACCAAGAATATCAGTTCATTACATTTAATTCAACCTTGATCAAACTCTTCGTGCATGGACAGAATATAGCCAGCCTTTATGCCAGTAGCCCAGACCCTTTCCAAAGTTCATAAACCATGATTTCATGGTCCACAATACTCTCTACATTAGAATTTGTAGACTCTCACCAGAATAGTACATCAAGCTCTGCTTACAATATAAGGACTTCTCCAACCCAAAGTACCAAAATCCTTCCACATTCCTCTTGCCCAAGTTCCTGAGTCTATGTGCTTCTTTTCTTGCTGGTTGAATTTATAGTCTTCAGGGTTCCCTGCTTACCTATGTTGGTGACAATTTTCTTACAGCTGCTCCCTGAAGGCTTTCTAAATATTTTGTTCACTGCTATAAACCTCCTTTCTCTGAGATATATTCTAACTTCCATATCATTGACTCTGGTCTTGTCTAAGCTATTGTCAATAAGTTTTATGCTATTCCAGTTGTTGGCCCATCTAGAAAGCAGTACATACCTCTGAAAGGTACATGAGTATAAAATATAACATGATCTCCTTTAAGGCTCAAAGAATGTTTCTTCAATAAGATGTTTCCCTTAGAGAACAAAAAGGGCTGAGTGACGTAAGCAGGGATTTGTAAAATAAAGCCAATTTTTTCAATTTGTGCATTATGATGACTATGCTTACCTGAGTGGTCCTTCATCATTCTATCCTTTGGAATCAGCTTCCCTTTAGAAAGAATTGTCTGTCTTGTCTAAGTGGACTCGTCTGCATTCAGGCATGCATGGTCATAGTGATCTTTCTGCTGTCATATACCCAGAAAGCCGTTTCAAGGAGCATTGAGCTGCCCCAGCCACGGTCATTAAGAAGTCACCATCACTACTTCACCTGATCCCCATTTTGAGCCTGCAGATCAAGTAAACCTTCTGTGTTTTTTCTGGTAATGAGTCCCCATCCTTCTCATTATTTATAAGAAGTTTGAGTGAAAGGAGAAAAACTCTTGGGACAAAGTAATTATGTCGAGTTGCATGGTAGTACTAAACAGAACTAATTACAGTTCAATTAAGTTTAATGCTCAAATATAATCATCATTTAATTAGTTTAATAACAACAAATACCAATTGAAATGTAAATGGATTATTTCATATTGAAAAATGATATTTGATATTACATTTCTAAAACCAAAATATGACTAAAAGTTTGAGAGGTCCCTGTAGGACTTAACCTTGTCTGAAAGGGACCAGCTTGCATTGTGCTAAATATATCAACACATATAGACAGGGCTGTGTCATACATACTCTGACTTCATGGGTTTCTCAGCATAAAAAATATATTCCTCAAATAATAGCATTTGAAACTTAACCTGAGCTGTTTTTAAACAGAACAGATATTTGAGTCAGCTGTTCAGGCATTGGAGAATGGGAAAACTCACACTGTAAGCAGAGGGCATTACCCCACTGAAGTCCTGTTGAGCAGAGTTCAGAGACGGGCTGATGATGGAATCAGGGGGCACAGCGGAAAGCAGAATTAAACCTGCCAATGCCTTACCTTCAGGGATCCAAGCAGAACACTGGGTGTCCAGGGCCATAGCTCTTCTGTTTAGTCTTGTTTTTATGAGCTGGGATCTCTACTGATTCCATAGCTTGGGGGGGGGGCACTGAAGGTTCTCATGGTTTTCTTCCCAGTGGGACTGGGATGACAGAAACATGTGGCCATTCACAGCTGTTTTATGTAGGATCTGGATGTGTGAACTCCCAAGCTTTCAGGATTCCTCTGACCCTCATGCTTACACAGGAAGCACACAACCATTGACATCATTCCAGGTCTTACTGCATAAGGTTAAGATGTCCATCAACCATTAACAACCTCCTGAAATAAACATTTTTAGTGGAAAAAAAAGGAAATGTGAGGGGCTCTGGAATGCATGAACCACCATAGAAATACTAATTTCAAAAGTATTAAAATTGAGACAGAAAGAGAAACTAACAAAAATCCAAATCTTCCAAAATGCCTGTTTCAATTCCAATGATAATTAACTTCATCGAGCTATAAGTTTATACTATGTTAGATTTTAGATAGCATACTAACAAAAAATGTGACATTAAAATTCATTATTTTACAAAGTATTTTTATTGGCAAAAGGATGCATTAGACAATAAAATACATTTGCAGGACTTTCATATTTTTCCAAATTCCTGTGGCTTCCATTTTTTATAATTGACTTCTTTGTAGTAACATACAAGTACTGAGTATTTACTGAACATTTTCTATTGAGCCATAGTTGCGATGGTGAGATTTTATTGACTAAAAAATTACCATCAGAGGTCAGGAAAGATGAATCAGTGGTTAAGGTCTTATCTTCAGTGCCTAATGACCTGGGATCAATTCTCCGCTATCCATATAAAGCCAGATGAACAAAGAAGCAAATACATCTGGAATCTGCTTGAAGCAGCTGGAGACCCTGGGATGCCCATTCTCTCTGACTTTCTCTTCAATCTCTCTCTCTGTTTTCAAATAAATAAGTAAAAATATTTTAAAATTACCATCAGAATACACTGCAAAATAATAATTTCTAAAATCAAAATTTAATAAAGAAGAGAATTTAATAAAGAAGAGAATAAAATATATAAAATAAAAGAAAAAAACAATAAAAAGTTCTTTCTAGGCAATTAATTTAGTTAAGCAGAACTGAATGGATGATGGGTCCAGGGGATTCTTGTGTCACTTTACTGAGTTGTAGTCATTAAGTTGTGCATAAAAACCTTTTTACACTTGCTATCCCTGGAGCCTTCTGTTATTTCTCTTTAATTAATAAGTATGAATAGTGAGAGAAAGACATCAAATTTTGTTTCATTACACAACTATATTTGAACTTCCTAAGAAAGACAAATTACTTTATTCTTTCAAAAATGAAGAGACCTTAATAAAAGAAGGTCTTTACTAAAAAGAACCCAAAAAGAATGCTGAAATATCTCCCAAATTCTCTTATCAAATCCATGCCCAACTGCGTGAACACCTTCACTGAAAGAAAGCACATTTTCCTCTGAGAAAGCTCATTTTAACTTTGGACCACTCTGATTGTTCAAGGAGAGATGGAATCATTTTGTTACCTCGGCTGCTGCCTATAAATGTGATTCCAGTCAATTGTCTCAGAACCACAGTGATCAGTTCAGATGTTTCCAAGACACTGACCGTCCTCATAATTAGCCCCTCATCCATCTGGTTCTATTAGCTCTCTCTTACTCATTTGACCAAACAGTTGGTATCTTATTATTATTTTTTTTTGCTTTTCTTTCTCTGTCTTTATCAAGGTTTAAATATCAGAATGGTATATAAATTAATATATCTGTAAATACTGTGTGATATGCATTTTTCAGTATTTGTACTACTAGAATTTATAATATGTACCCAGAAAATACTAACATATGAGATAGTTATAGTTCATGATGTGGAATTTGCAGTTTGAGGGTAAAATTGGATTTTGAATCGATAAACACACAATTGACTAATTATAATTGTAATAATAAAATGTGCTTTATAGAGAAGATCCGAGTCTAGCCTGAGGAGTCACACTGGGGAATAATAGTCATATATTTGGAATATTTCATAGCTATATAAATTAATTTACATATTTTCAAAGGCTATCATAGAAACTTTGGTATATAGTTGTATTAAATAAAAATCAATAAAAAGCACATGGTTATTAAATGCCTTCCACATTTTTAAAAGAAAAAGCCTATAATACCACAATATAAGAAAACATGAGAAAGAATTAATAGTCATAGGAAATATATCACTTAAATTTTCTGCTTTTTATGAAAGTAATAGTTAATTCTGATAATAAAGTAATACTGAAGACTAATAATTCACTACTAATAGCTAATATTATACCAGTGACAAATCTTAAAGCTATATTTTCTGAAAAAATAAAATTAGTATATATGCCAGCATTATGCTACCTTGCCTACTTTATTCTCACTCTGTTTTTCCTTTTGTCATTATATCTCATTTAATGAAAGTAATAATACAATACATAATCATATACTCTAGTTTTCCCTATTGTTAAAATAGGCCACCTAAGAATTTGACATTTTATACTGTCCTCAGAATAGTCAAAGCCTGGTCATAGGCTAAAATTCAAGTTTATTTTGAAAAGCTCATATTTGTGGCTGGGGAGATGGTTCAGTGGATAAATTATGTGTCATACAAGAATAAGGACCTAAATTCAGATCTCATCACACCTAAAAACGCTTGTCATGGTGGCAAGCACCTGTAACCCCAGCACTCTGGAGAAGGAGACACATGTATCCCTGGGCCATGCTGACTGGCTACTGTATATTCAGTGAGATACTTTGCCTCAATATGTAAGGTAGAAAAAGATTGAGAAAAACACACAAGGCCAACCTCTGTCCTTCTCACATGAACATACCTACTCACAAACACATATACTGACAAGCTTATGACCAGTACACATATGCCCACACACTTATAAACCACATATATACATGCATACACGCACAAGTCTATTTTGTTTAATGGCTTGTGTTTGGATAAAGTTTTATCAAGTATTTACCTTAGGCTAGAAAATATATTAGTCAAGAGATAAAGATGAATTTGATATAAGCCTGAAATATGAGGTATTGGAATGTGATACACAAAAAAATAATACAGTAAAGTAATTCCCTGTGAAAGGAGAAGAGTGGTACGTGTTTGGTGTTAGAAGAGACTCCCTTACTCTCTATCTGATAGAAATGTCAGAGGTTTTCCTCTAGAAATTACCTACATGTGAACAGTTACTGCAGGCAGAAGGAGTCACAAATAACAAAGTAGCCTCATGTTACATGATAACAGAAAGTATTGTAATTACACTTTTCAGGAAGAAATCCATATGAATGTAAACATACACACATGTGTGTGTTTATGTGGGTATGTTTTTGTATAGATACATACAGTGTATACACATATATGTATATGTGTGTATAAATATATATAAACATATGCATATATACATACATAAGCACACACATACAAAGAGGACTGTGATATATTGGAGTTTTAAATTTAATTTAAATTGCATGCTGATTCTCAATTTGGGACACAACTTAAAATACATTATCAATTTTTGCTTTAAATATTAAAGAAGTTCTCCATTTCAATTTCTTTCTTAACATACAATTCAAACCTCAATCAGAGATTTCCCATTAGGCAGGAACATGCATCTGTTTTGAGGGAAGAAAAATAAATGGTTCAAATAATCGATTGCACAAATTGTTTGAGGTTTCAGGTTTGCTGTTTTTCTGTCTATTTGTTTATTAAATGACTTTGAGAGCATTTGTTCGACATGAAATCAAAAGAGGTTTGTGGGAATTGTATTATCTGTTTCATGATGGCGCATAATGAACTGCTGAGTGAGGGATTAGTTATCTCTGTGATTGAATATTTCAAGGAAATTTGAGGTTTTTCACTGTCAGCAAAACACATCAACTTAAACATGCTCTGCTAGCTTGACATTCCCAAAGTTGTGTTTTCTTGTTCTTAAGATAACTTCTAAATCCTCAAAATGATGTATCATACACCAGTGTTATTCTAACTGTTTCTGGATGGATGTGTATTGACTGAAGGAATTTTTCATGTATCTGAAGACCCAGCTGAGCCATTGGAATCATGCTTTACTGAAGTTTAAGTCCACATCAGTACTGAATCCATCAGACCAATGCCAATGAGCCAGTTATTTCCAATGGGAACATGATTCATCTGGATGCAAAAACAGAAGCTACTGGAATGAATCCATGCTACCTGGTAAAAAGGGAGATTAAAACTATATGATTATTGACACAGAGCAGAGACACTGCATTCCCTAAGGGATTTGGTTAGGAATTAAGGACTGTTAAATCCTACTAAGAATGTTAATTTCACATGCTTATCTTTACCTTGAGTACTGTTTAGTGTTTGCTTTTCCTTTAAATAAAATAAGCTATTGAAACCAGGCAATTTTGATATGTTGACAGTTCCTTTCCCGAGTCTGGTTTCTCAGTACACTTTATATATGTCCCAAGTATACTCTATCTGCAAAGTCCCACAACTACCGCAAGCCTGAAGGCTGCTGAAGAGATTCTGCTTCCAAAGGCCACTGCTTAACACAGCCTGGATGTGCTTGAATTCTCTTTATAAGCCTAGCGGCAACCAAAACTCAGAGCTTAGAGTTTCTGGCTTGAGCACATAGACTAAACCTCTGACTTGAGCCCTTAGTGTCCATAAGGCCTCAAAAGTAAGTCTTGCATTAAAAAGCCAGAGCTGTAAGACCCTAGTATTGGACTTTGGGGCTTCCTAAACCAAAGAGCAATTCTTTGCCTATACATGATTTCCATCTATCTAGAGTAACAGAAACCATGGCTTTTTGACCCAGAATTGATAGGTTGATGTCTAAATCCAAATCTAACTATATTTGGGAGTAAAACAAATTAACGTAAGGTTGAGATTTAAGTCCAATAAAATGAAGAGGTAGCAAAATTCTCTCTCTCTCTCTCTTTCTCTCTCTCTCTTGTGATATAGGGGGAAATTACTAACATGATCTCTTACCAAATAATAACTCTTCTAGTACTTTGATTTTCTTTTATAATTGCAGATTCTAGAATTGTGGTACAATAAATTTCTGCTAAACTACCCTTTTCTATTTTGGTAAATCTAGGAGGTAAAAATAAATGATAATCAGAAATTTCTGAGAATGTATGAATGTGAAGATGTTAACCCCACTTACATGAAGAATTTCAATGCAGACATCTCGGGCAGCCCTTTGCTAATGGGTTTATCACACATGGAATCTGCAAGGTGAATTTAATACTACAGAAATATTTTTTTTTGTTTTGTTTTCAAGGTAGGGTCTCACTCTAGCCCAGGCTGACCTGGAATTCACTATGTAGTCTCAGGTTGGCCTTGAACTCATGGTGATCCTCCTACCTCTGCCTCCCCTGTGCTGGGATTAAAGGCGTGTGCCACCACGTCCAGCTCAGAAATATTTTTTTTCTTAAAAACTATCCTTTGTGTACAACAAGAAATCCCAATTTGTCCTACCTCAGGCTTACCACTGATGCATACTCTCTAAATCTACTCTTCTACTTCCTTAAAAATCAAAGCATTATCAGCAAGCAATGCCTACGTAAAACCGAAACAATTGATTCCCTAATTGTCCTTCCAAGAATGTGGAATAATGACTTTTATAACATTAAAAATATAGACAAAGGATACAACACTACACTATGATATTTCAGCTTTTTTTCTTTGATCTAATGATATTCTAAAACCTTGTTTACCCATGAAAAACTTAAGGAACAATAAAAAATATTACATGGATATTGTGGTGATCAAATAAAAAACTGCATAAAGCATGTAGTATATTACCTGATATGTAATAAAAACTCCATTAATGCTTGATCTGAGCCATTAAGAAAAAATAATGTGTAGCAGTACACATTTTGATGTTTCTTAGGACATTTTGTTTTTCTCTATCATACTTGTGTTTTCTCTAGATCTATTATTATGTTCTCTTAAAATAAGAATTACACTTCATTCAAATATTCTGACATTCAATCAATTACTACTCTAGGAAGTGAAAAAGAGTTACCTTAGAGAAACAAAACACTAACCACTGAAGCATATTGAAATATTATAAATGTACAATTATAAGTTGTTAAATCATAGCTGGGCATGGTGACTCAAGCCTTTAATTCCAGCACTCAGGAGGCAGAGGTTGGTGAATCACCATGAGTTTGAGGCCACCCTGAGTAGTGAATTCCAGATCAGCCTGGGCTAGAGTGAGACCCTACCTCAATAAAAAAGAATCCCTCCAAAATGTTATTGGAAACAACAGAGCTGCCTAGAGAATATTACATAAAACAATCTTCATACTGTGTGAAAATCTTCAAATTAACTCAAGATTCTGAGAAATTAAAATTATAAACTGGGCTTGGGGGAGTCAATCAACAGCCATTAAATTTGGCCAAATATTCCACTCAGTGAGGGGGAACCCTTGATTGGAAATGGGGATTTAGGGCAATATGCACCGGATCCCATAATCTTGGGCTCCCAAGAAAAGATGCACTATGCAAACGTCTGACAGGGAGGCTACTATAAATAGAAACTAGGTAATCCAGAATGGTGTATATTTGTTAACCTATACTGTTCTCACTCTCCGATGGAGATGGTGTTTGTATTTTTCAGGATATAGCGAGTGAGCTGTGGCCCATATAACCCTACCACCCGACAGCAGGCCAAAAGATGAGATCATGGCAAGAGATGAGCCACCACAGTCATATTGTGGAGGATCCATATGGAACCCTGCAGAGAAGGACGGGATGAACAAGGGACCCATAGCCACAGCCATTCAACCAACTCAGGATAAG
>PVHP010011328.1:0-19929 GCA_004024765.1 Zapus hudsonius | reverse complement strand
TAGAGAGCTGTGGCCCATCTAACCCTACCAACCAACCGTAGGCCAATGGCTGAGATCCTGGCAAGAAAGGAGCCATCACAGTCATATGGGGAGGATCCATAGGGAACCCAGCAGACAATGACAGATAAACAAGGGACCTATAACCACAGTCATTTAATCAGCACAGGATAGGCCAATGAGACAGAAACCAAGGATTTTTCAACACAAGGACCCCTAAACTCGCAACATTAAGGCAGCCTTAATCCTCACCCACCACGACTCAGGGAACTGAGCGGAAGAGGGGGCGGAAAGATTGTGAGAGCTATGGTGGGGGAGACGGTCCAGAGGCATGGCACCCATCAGTTACAACACACTTGGGACAGGAGAACCGGGCTGAGTACTAGGATATACAGGATCCCTTGCCACAAGGACTAATACAGATAGCCCACAGAGGAGGATATCCAACTGATCAGGGATGGGGAAGGAGGGAATTGGGGAATTCGGGATAACAACTCATTGTTTGCCCACTAAATAATGTAACTCATTATGGACAATAAATATATATTAAAAAATTATTAACAATTATATTAGTATGACATGAGTGGATTTTGTTCCCTAAGAGTATTAATAAATATAGCTATAAGAACCATAATTTTCAATATATTATTTCATTTTGTCTTTAGGTGAAATTTTTAATGGAAATTATTATGCACATTTAAACATGAGAGACTTAAGTTTACAAAAATTTATTCCTTCTACTGAAGTTTTCTCCTGTCAAAAAAAATAAAGAACAAAAATACCCTCATGTTCTTTTCACTGGTGTCAAAAAATTAGATTTCACCAGCTACATATCACCCATTGTGCTTTTTTTAACCAAGCAGGTTTTTTGCTTCACTTTATTATAATTGACATTGGATCATCTTGGATCGCTTCATCTAATAATGTCTGGCACCTAGGTAAGGAATAGTTACTGTAGTTCTTTAGTGACTGAAAATATTCTTATGTATTAAGTGTCAACATTATTTGTAATGAGGAGTATTTCCAAATAAAAAGAAAGCATCATAGAGAAATCTTGTTTACAAAATGTGTTTTTGGTTGACCTGTCAGTCGTGTCTAAGGCTCAGAGAAACTAATCTTTTCTAATGTCCAGAAGGCCATGTGATCCCCATGTATATGACAAGAGAATTTTAGCATACCAGCTTTGTAGAGAAGGCGAAGGCTCATTAATTTACCAAAGATAGAACAAGCATTTCTGGCAGAGATTTTATTCTGTTAAGATTACTTAACTATAATGTCAAAGATTCCAGATCTTACAAACACAGATAATTAAAATAAGTTCTGCTGACATCATTAGTCATAGTTCTTTGGTGATTAGATATTAAAATGACTCCTAGAGACTCTCTTGTTCTAATCAATGGGAGAACATGAAAAAGGCAAATTACATGTAGTATTATTTTACTAGTTTCCATGTGATTAACCTTTAAAGGGGAAGATATTAGCACAAGTGTTTCATTTGAAATTTTCAGGTATTCATTCTTACAGGGATTTCTTGCTTAGCAAGATGAATGGAATATATATTTTAAATAAGATGTTTCTTCCATGACATTTAAAAGCCACAGAGTTTAAAAATGTAGAGCCTAAAATGGAAATCAGAAATGAAATCACATTAGAATTAAAAAAAAAAAAAACTTCTGGACATTAAATGGGATTGCTACATAAAAATAGAATATACAGTTAATTTTAAATTTCTGGTAGACAGTGAATGGTATTTAGTGTGTAGTTTGGGTTAATGTGTAACTTGGTCCCAATTCATTCATTGAAGACAGTGTAGATTAGATGAGAGTCTTGAAAGAAGGAACTAAGTGAAAATAAGGAAATGTGGGTGTGGCATTGTGCAATATGGTTGGCATCTTTATTGCAGAAAAAATTAGGACACATATCCATATGAAGGGATACTGCTAGAGAGTACTGCAAGAAGATAAGATCATGTGTAGCAAGATATAACAAATATAGAATATTGTATTTCCTAAACACAATGGTTGTAATTATGAAATCTAATTGATGACAAAGAAGACAAACACATAAAGGCCAACGCATATAAAGACATATTAGTATTAAATCAATTTTTAGTAACATTAATACCCATGGCCCATTTTTGAGATTCTCATCACCCTTTGAAAAAGTGGAAATTTAGTGTTTTATATTCACCTATATTTCATAGCTAACATTATCAGCTATTCTATAGAAAATAATAACTAAAAAATAATAAAATAATGTTTTAGCAAATGTGTTTCTCTATGAAATATATATTTTTATTAAACTTTAATGATTACTTGATACTGTAATAGAGAAAAACACACCTAAAGACCTAATTATTTTATTTTTTATTTTTTAATAAATTAATGTCTGTTGGCTTATAGTTATAGATAACATAGTTGAAAACACTTGAGGGTCTGAGGGGATGGTTTAATTTGTGAAATGCTTGTTGGGCAAGAGTGAGGATCTCTAACTGGCCCTCACTACCCTTTCTACAAGTTAGGTAGGGATGGCAGTATACCTCTGTGGAGATTAGCTTATCGCCAGGACAAACTGGCTTACTCAACTTGCCCAGCTGGTGACCTCTGGGTTCAGTGATAAACCCTAACTCAATAAATAATGTGGAGAGTGACTGAGGAAGTTTCTTTTCTTGATGTCAGTTTCTGGTCTCTAATGCATATTCACACATATATAAACACAACACATACCACAGCCTATATATACATGCAAAAAAAAGTGGAAGACAACCTTGAAACAAAGTAAAAGAAAGTAAAAATTCAATTTTATTTTAAAGTCCCCATAAGAAGTAACTATTTTAATCTTGCTGGTCATTTATGTGTAATTATTTTTCTATGAATATTGTGGAAAAAATGACCCTCATATTAAGATTACATATAGACTGTCATTATGTTACAGTCTATGTATTCTAAGAGAAAAGTATATGATGTATCACAGCAGAGTCTGAAACAATGCACGTGCATGCCTCTGTGCATCCTCAGGTCTTTCTCTTCTCATAAAGCTACCTTTTTGCCTGCTCTGCCCCAAAGGCCCCACCTCTAAATACCATACTCACACTAAGTTTAAGGACTGGGAATTCTTGTTAAATTAGGAACATGCAATTCAATGTTCCCACTGAATTGAGTAAAGTCCAGCACATAAAAACATTTGCTTTACAAATTCCAGGTTCTTTGAAGCCCAGTATTCTAGAATTATCTAGATTTATTTTAAAATGTTTGTATGATATGAGGGAAAAGATTTTGTGTCCTTGACACTTTATTCTACTGTATATACCTTTTTGAGGGTATATTTTGTATATTTATATAAAGCAAGTAATGAATTTGATAAGTTCTAATATCCTGATCACATCATGCATATAAAAAAGAACATTTTGAGTAGCTGCTTAATAAATGTCTTTAGTTACTAACATTCTGGTAGTAACTGTCTAGCAGTGCTATTTTTGACTCTATTGAATAAAGTATTCTAAGCCATATTAATAAAGTATTTTCTCTGGTAATTTTTACACTGATTTTTTTTTCTTTTAAAAATAATGTGTCACCATTTTTACTTTTTCTGAAATAGCACTTTGGCTCAACTGCTCATCTCCTATTTTATGCTTCTTTTCTCATCTTATCTATGTCAAGCATCTGCGTCCTCATACTCACTAGAAAAACATAACTGCAATGTCTGCATGCTACTCAACTGTGTGGATGTGCAAAAATACTATCTTACTGCTCTTTTATTTTTATTTCATATTCTTTTATTAATATAAGTAGGTGCACACATAAGTTTGAATAGGCTTTTGCCTTTCTTTAACTCACTGGGAAATGTTACCCAAAAAAAGTTTTTGAACATTTGTAAGACCTGATCATTTGTCTAAATCTTTCTTTCTTTTCCTTTTCTTTTTTTCTTCTTTCCTCCTTTCTTTCACATTCTTTTGTCTATCTTTATCTATTATTTATTATCTCTATCTATCATCTATCTATCTATCTATCTATCTATCTATCTGTCTGTCTGTCTGTCTGTCTGTCTGTCTGTCTGTCTATCATCTATCTATCTTAATCTATGTCCAACAGAGAACTAAATGAAGTTTCCATTTCTATCAGGAAACATGTGAATATGCTCTTTCACGTTGCCATTGTACCACTGTGTTACATTAAACACAATTTCAATGCTCTTTGGAAATTCACTTGTAGAATGCAATCTGTTTAATACATGGTATATAGTTATATGCATTGTATGAAGTGATACAAAATAAAATTATAATCTTGTACCCTTTTTCATGTTCCTTTTCTATTGGACATTTGACCTGTAAAAATTTTCATATTGTTTCCATTGTGCTGACATCCTTGACTGATATGGTGTCTCATACTTTCACGGTTATATGATACTGCCAAATTCAACTACATCTCAGTTTTTCATATCAGCCTTTTCCTGATCCCAAGAGCAGTTACATTCTTTGTAGGTAATAAAGACCTTGGAGCCCTCCTTATTCATCTTCTGATTATACTTAATGTGTCTTCTTTTCCTTGCCATTTCTTATTTATCATATAATGCTTTCTTATATAGACACTCATGTAGGCTCTTTGTTACAATGCTGTCTAGGGTTGCAAGGCTCATGTTGAGGTGTGTCAACCCTTTTCTAGTATCTTTTATAATCCAGCCTTTCTTATTTTTATAGCTTTTAAGTACTTTTTTGTGTTATTTTTGCAGTCAGCTCCTCATTTCTGGGACAAATTTCTAACCAGACATAGCCTATGGGAGGAAGTGGGTCTATTTCACACTTCCAGAGTCTAGAAGAAGCACCATCAAACAACAAACACCAGCAAGCATTAACATCCAGAACTCAGACTGCCTTGAACACACCTAGTAGGGTCAAATCCATCCAAGATGCAGCCACTATGACATGCTTCTTCTAGCAGGAATGTGCTTATTAAAGGCTGAAGTTGCAAGCTCAATTAAAAAAATAATTTATTATTATTTATTTGCAAACAGAGCGAGAGGGAGAGAGAGATAAGAGAGAGAGAGAGAGAGAGAGAGAGAGAGAGAGAGAGAGAGAGAGAATGTGGGCATGACAGGGCTTACAGCCACTGCAAATGATCTCCAGACACATGTGCTACCTTGTGCATCTGACTAATGTGGGTACTGGGGATTTGAACCTGGGTCCTTAGGCACTGGAGGCAAGCACCTTAACCACTGAACCATCTCTCCAGCCCACAAACTCAGTTTTTATAAAACACATGAGGCTATGGGACATGTGTTTAAACTATTGTATTTAAACTACTACAGTTATATACGTATTTTCCCAAAAAAATATAGGGTAAAAATGCTAAATCAGAGATCAACACTGAGTTTTAAATCATACACCAGATTCAAAGCCCTTTTTATTCTTTCTATACACATAGCTTCAGGACAGAATACTCCCAGAAATGTTTTCAGTAATATTTTTTTTTTAGTAATAGTTCCTTAAAATACTATTTTTACTTTGGTCCTATCAAGGGGAAATACCTAAGTGGTATTCCTTTAGTCTGCCACAGTTATAATTAACTGATTTTAAGACATTTTATAATTTGTTTCCTTACAATATTTCCAAATTGATTTTTCACATATAACCATTACTTTACTTATTATCTGATGGAAATGGGATGGGATTGCATGTTTCCTTTTCTCTGGAACTCCTTCCCAATTCTTTTTTTTTTTTCTCCATCTTTCTAGGTTTCTTCTAAGTCTACCCACTTCTACAAAGCTATATATTGAGTATTTACAACCTCATTCATTCCTTTCTCAGATTCACTGAATATTTATTTGTATATTTAAAGAGAAGTTTCAGTCATATTCAGCAGACTGTTCTCCCAGCTCCTAAACTTCAGTGGTCCTCCCTCCACATCAGCCTCTTTGATTACCGAGACCACAGCACTAGAGATCATGCCCAAGTTTGCATATGTTGCAGTCAGTTCCAAGATGCTGGACCAACTGTCAAAGTAATCAGTTTAGGAGAGGAACGGGCTTATTTCAGCTCACAGATCCAGAGAACTTTCCATGAATGGAGGAAAAAAGCTGCTTTCTTCTCTACACTGGATCACAGGGAAACAACTGCAGCAAGTGGAACTCCAACACCAGCACGGATCTCCACCACAGCTCTCAAACTCTGCTCTCCACACCTTTGTCCTGGAATCAGGAACATGCCTTCTCCCCACAGTAGGTTGCTGGAGCCTTAAGCTGGAAGCTAAAATATCTGAGGCTAGGGGGAACATACATTCCCATTTCAAATGACCAGAGCATACTTTGTATATGTTTGAAGATATTTGATCTCGGAATTTTATGCACAAGTAGCATGCCAAACATCATATCTGCTCACTCTTAGCATTTTTTTAAAATTGTGTAGGCCATATATTTGACCAAAATATAATATAATATTATAAGTCATACAGAGAAACCTGAAAGGAAAGAAAACTTCAATTGATTAGAAAATCAACTCCAAAATTTTATTTAGGGACAAGGTAGATCTTTCTATATCTCTGAGATTTTTATTTATTTTTATTTTATTTTGTAATGAAATAGAGACAAGGTATGTATGCCAATCTGACCTGCAACTCATGAGTTCAAGGCCCAGGCTGGCCTTGAATTAATGACATTCCTCATGTTCCCAAATTGACTTTAAGATATAGTTCTCTCTCTCTCTCTCTCTCTCTCTCTCTCTCTCTCTCTCTCTCTCTCTCTCTCTCTCTCTCTCTCTCTCTCTCTCTCTCTCTCTCTCTCTTCTTTTGTACTTTTGATAGTTTTCCTACATAGGTCAGGCTAACTTTGAGTTCAAAATCCTCTGGCTTCAGCCTCTTGAGAGCTAAGATTATAGGCATAATAACAAGAAACCCAGCTTATTTTTGTTAGTGTTTGATTGCTTTTTACTAACAATGATTTTTGAGCTGAAGTTTAATAAAAACCTTTGTCTCTTTTGGCATTTAGACACATTCCAGAACATAAGTCATGATGAGTGAACATCATTCCTCTGTATATTTTTAGCTTGTGAAAAAATACATAATTTTTTATTATAAACTTATTTACTGTTAATAACTAGATATATTGTGTGACTGAGTCTTGTAATGGTACCCTCATTTTCCTCCTCCCTATCCCCATCCCACTCGGGGTCCTCCTCAATGGGATTGCTGGACCAGTCTATTAGATAGTGGGCTATGAATTGTACAAGAGGGAGCCAAATTTTTTTCTTTCTGTGTTGTTGGAGGCGAGGGATGCCTCTGGATATTCTCCCCCAAAATGGCTCTTACAATCTTTTGCCCCTTCTTCTGCAAAGTTCCCTTAGTCATGGTGGGTGATTTTTGAATCTGTTTTACTGTTGAGATCTTAAGAGTCTCTTTTCATTTCTGTTTTGGACTGTGTTGGGTATCCTATATGTCTGTCTCCATTAAAATTTCATAGATAATCTGACTTTCTGTGGGGGTAGGTCTCTTGCTCATCTCACAACATCATCTGAGGTTTGGTTTGGGCCATAAATGATGTTAGAGGTGGTTCATCTCCTGCCTGGGTGTTACCCATCATCCATGTCCTGTGGATGGAACTGGGTTGTCCATGGTTCTCACTGCCATCTGAAAAATACAAACAGAATCTGCTATGGAGAGTCAGATCAGTAGAGGTTAAATGAGAAAAATGTTGATTTAGCAAGATTCTAATGAGTGCAGTGCTCTCTATAGATCTCTGCTTAAGAAGTTTCCCCTTGGAGTCCAGGTTCTTGGTCTTCATAAGAATTTTCTGTGGATATCAGTTCCTGTTCAGGGTCTGTTGCCACTGAGTGGAACTCAGCCAATCTACAAGCTCTTAATTAGAAAACTAGGTTTAGTGCCACTGTTACTTATATAAGCACTTCTTGACTTGAGGGACTTTGAGATATGGCAGTTTACTCATCCCCCTCATAACACTGGTCAGTACTGTATATCAGTGAACTCTGTTTTCTCCGAATATCTTTGGCCAATTTCCCCTGGAAGCTCATGAAATGTCTACCTGCACTACAAGGGTACCCATCTGCAAGCTGGTTGCCTTTCTGATTCCAACAGGGTCTCTCAGTGTCATGTGATGACAGTCCATGGTATTTTCAGGAATAAGGTCCTATCTTTTGCCTGGGGCAGGTATTCAAGAACTTTGACATCAGCCTGCCTTGTTTTAACAACCTCATGACTCTCTTCTATCAACAGCTCAGTGTGGGAAGTAATCAATTACTGGGACAGGGAATTATAGGCCAGAGCAATTTTTCTTGGGATTTGACTTCCTGCCACCATATTCAGGGCCCCATTTACCAGATAATGTCCCCAGCTTCCTTGAGAGCTTGCTGTAAAAAAGTAAGGATTTAATGGTTTTGATTCATTATTGGTTTAGATTACTGTATATCTCCCCCAGCTCTCCCATTCATCCCCCCTCATTCTTTCCATCCCCTTTGTCAGTCTCTCAATTCACCTGTCAGGCTTGCTTACTATTCAAGCTATACCTGGTTAGGAACAACATATGACGGAGAATATTTGGCATTTGTCTCTCTGTATGATCTGTTCCAAATCTGTCCACTTTTCTTTAAATTTCATTATGCCATTTTTCCTTTCATATGAGTAGAATTCCATATTGTATACATATTGCAACTTTGATATCCATTTGTTCAGTGATGGGCATTTTGGTTGAACCCAGTTTTTAGCTATTATGAATTTAGCCACTCTAAACATCATTGATCAAATGTCTCTATGTTGAAGCCAGGAATCTTGAGGGGAGATGCCTAGTAGAGTGGTAGTTGGGTCCATTGATAGCTCTGTATGCATCTTTATCAAGAGCCTCCACATTGCTGTCAGTAGTTGTACAAGCATACACTCTACCAGTAGTGAATAAGGGTTCCTTTCTCCTGCATCCTTGCAGCATTTATTATTGGTGGATTTTTTTAATGATTGCCATTCTGACTGGAGTAAGGAGGAATCTCATTGTTGTTTTGACTTGCATTTCACTGATGCTTAACGATGATGAACATTTTCTTAAATGAGAAGTGATCATTTGTGCTTATTCTTCTGGGAATTCCCTGTAGAGTTCAGTATCAAATTTTATGAGAGGGTTATTTGATTTTTTATCATATTTATCGCCAATAATTAGATACATTGTGTGAGCAAATCTTGTGGTGGCACCCCCATTTCTCCCCTCCATGTCCCCACCCCACTGGGCTCCCCCATGGACATACTGGAGTAGTCCATGCCGTAGGGGGTTATGAATTATACAAGAGGTAGCCAGTTTATTTTTCTTTCTGTGTTGTTGCTGAGGGGGCATTGAATCTGGATAATCTCCCCCACTATGGCTCTTACAATTTTTTTAAACTTTTTAAAGTTAATATCTTTATTATGAATAATTATATTCATTGTATGAGCAAATCATGTGATGGTGTCTAGATTTCCGCTCCCTCTTCCTCTCAGTTCCCTGAGTCATGTTGGGTGAATTTTAAATTCTGCTTTATTATTGAAATCTTAAGAGTCTCTGGACTTCTTGTTTGCATTGTGTTGGGTGTCATTGGTGAGTTCTTTGTAAATTCTAGATATAAGACAACTGTCCACGTTATAGCTGGCAAAGATTATCTCCCAGTCTGACGATGATCTAATGACTGTGACTATGGTATGTTTGTCTACACAGAAGCTTTATAGCTTGATGAGATCACATTGGTTAAATGATTCTTGTACTTCATGGGCTACTGGAGGTTTGTTCAGGATGTTTTTGCCTTCTCCTATCTTGTGGAGTGTTCCCCCTATTTTTTCTTCCAGGGTTTTCAGAGTTAAAAAAAAAGAAATAGCACACATTAAAGGGAAAAGTCCCCCCTTTGATCCCAGTAACGAGATCAGAGAGGGAAATGGGCACAACTCACCGGCCTGGTCCATGCACCTGCAGCCCAGCAGTCAGGACAGGAAAAAAAGAAAAAGCATGTGTCTCAAGTTCGAGTTAGGACCTTTAAAGGTGTTTGTGTGTTTGTTTGTTTGTTTGTTTTTTGGCTGGGGCAGTGGCAAGGCTCAGGCCTAGGAGTGTCCTTGATAACATGATATGAGGTCACTCTCTGAGTCCATGCCCTATATATCTGCCGGAGGGGTCTTTCTCCTAATCCCTCTCAATAGGAACCAATCCCACCTGTGTCTCACTGATTTTGTGTGTCCAAGCCCCAAACTCACTGATAGCTGAGGACAACACTCACCCACCTGGAACACCCTGTCCCCAAACACTCTGGTGCCCCTAATGCCCTTACCCTCCTCCTCCACATACACACATTGTCCCTCACCCTCACGAGCCTTTAAGAGTGTTTTTTTGTGGAGCTGGAGTCAGTGGTGATTTACTTCTGTTTGTTGATATGAGTCAGGCAGCTGGGTGTGTGGCTCTTCCCTGCCAAATCCTGGGATTGCAGCTAGGACTGCTTCTCTGGCTGGCTGTGAATTCCTCCTGTAGTTAAATCTGTAGGAAAACTTTTCACAGTTGCATTTTCCACAGTAGCTGTTGCCTGGAGGCCTCTTGTCACTGGAACTGAGGTCTCTGCTTCGAATATGAAGGCCAGTTTCCACAGGAGCTGAGGAGAGGTCTGGGGAAGAAAGCACAAGACCTGCAGAAAAAAGAGGGGGTCTATGGGGAGGACTGAAATGGCTGGATGTGGGGAGAGCAGAGGGAGGGAGAAGTTCAGGCTGCCTAGATCACCCAGGGGGCCTGGCTGGGAGGAATTGTGTGGGAAGCTGAGAGAGAGAGACGCTCCAGTGTCACTGGCACCACCAAGAGGGCAAATGCATAAATTTGGATTTAAATTTACTTAAAGTTAAAAGTAGTTTTAAAACTACAATTCAGCTATTAATGTTATTGCACTTTTAAAAGTGTTCGCTTCTGTGGAGTGAAATCTGTGGAATATATACTGTTAAAGCAAAGATTCCCAGAGGAATCCACTGTGAAGAACCACACATTAAAAAGAAACACACACTGTAATTCTCAGAGGACTTGGTTCTGCCATTGGAAATGAAGAGTGCACATCTCCGTTTAATTTGGCTCGATGAAGATCCCTGGAGAATGATAAAGGTGAGGATTTGTGAAGGCGGAGGTTTGTGATGGATAATGAGTGACAGGAATGCTTAACAACTTGAAAAATTAGTCTTTCTACTATTTGGAAACAACTAAGTTCATGTTTGAAATTAAATTAGCATAACAAGATGAGAGGGAGTAAACTAATTCACTGAGAAAGTAGGTAATGAGTGTAGATACCAACCTACACTGAAAATGTAATGAAGAAAGCCAAACAGTTAAGGAAATTAACTTAAATTTTAAATTAAATTTAAAAATTACAATATTAGATAATATAACTTATACTGTCATGACCCAACTTAGGTCTTTTAAGAAATGTACAATGAAAAGATGAATTACTAAAACTTTCAGTTTTTTGAAAAAATAGCCATATTAAAAAAATCTTTGTAATATATTGATACTGTTCCAAAACCTGGCTGAAAATCACTCATTATTAACACTGAGAATCTCAGATATGAATAACAGAGTAAGAAGTTGTTAATGACTCAACAAATAGTAATAGAAACTGAGCCAATTTTCACAAGGTGTTAAGGAAAAGATTAATACATCAGCAAATACTGAGTGGACTGTGTTTATGTCACGATATGGACTGTAGAAATTTAAGACATGTCATCAAAAAAGGAAAAATCTTGCCTATCTCACAGTCCACTTCATCTGTGCTCTTGAGATTTATAAATGGTACAGTAAAATGGCAATGCTTATATCTAGAACTTCTAAAGACTTGTTTAGTCAAGGTAATTAAAATGAAAAATATCCATATAGACAATTTTTCAAGGTAAATAGATCAATGACAGAAAGTCCATGAAAAAGATGATCAAGTCATTAGCAATCAAACCCACAATGTGATAATATTTCATATCCAGTAGGATATCAGCGATTAAAGAGACGATTACATTTGCAGTTAAAGAAAGAGAGAAGTTGGACCGCCATACACTATAGCTGAAATGCAAACTGGGAAATTACCATCAGAGATATTCTGGGAGTTCCTTAAGCGGTTAATTCACATGACTAGATCGAAGAAAAGTTTAAAACACGTGTTAAAGCAGTAAAGCATCATGGTTCTTAATAGACAAACAGGGCAAATAAACTGAGTGTCCATCAATCAATGGAAGGATAAATAAAAGTGATATATCCATATAATGGAATATTATTTGGAAAAATGGAATTCTGATTCATGCTTTAATGTAGACAAACATTGAAACCATGATTCCTTTTAGAAGAACCAAGTTGTTATGGGGCATATATTCTATGGGACACTGTGATGGTTTGATCCAGGTGTCCCCCACAAATGAATGTGTTCTGAATGCTGGATTCCCAGCTGACGGACATTTGGTATTGGAACCTTGTTGGAGCTCTGTTGTTGAGGGCAGGCTTATGGGAGTTATAGCCAGTATCCCCTTGCAAGGGTTTGGCACACTCTCCTGATGCTGATGTGCACCTGATACTGGCCAGGAGGTGATGTCCAACTCTCTGCTCATGCATAGTTTTCCTGGCCATGATGGAGCTTCCCCTTGAGTCTGTAAGCCAAAATAAACCCTTTCCTACACAAGCAGCTTTAGTCTGGTTCTTTTACATGCAGAACAAGAAAGCTAACTATAACAGACACTTATATAAGTTAAATAAAATGTCCAGGACAGAATACTTTGCCAATACGATAATTCAATAGTGTTTGCCTTACCCTGAGAGAAGACGAGTTTGTATATGATGGCTGAGTGAAGTATTACGTTTTAATTGGGGAAATGAAGATAATCTAAACTGATTGGGTGAGGAAAACACAATTCTAAATCAGACTGCACTGATGGGAATTTTACCTCCATGAAGGTGTGAAACATGTTTGCATAAAGTAATGAAATTGGCTTTGGCCTGTGAATATGACCACATTTTTTCAAGTCAGGGATGTAGCATTAATATTATATATACTGCAAGTAGTAATTACTAAGCAACCGGCAATCATTTATATATAAATACTATGAATCAGAATCATAATTTTAAGACATCTCTGCAATAACCTAGTTGTTTCAATCACAAGAAAAAGATAATTTTTACAGATAAATTCTAAAAGAAAAATATTCTTTTGGAATGAGCGAATGAAAATTTATATTTTTTAATTTTTTGATTTATTTTGTTTGCTATTTTATAAACTTATTTATTGTTAATAATTAGATACATTGTATGAGCAAGTCTTGTGATGGTATCCCCATTTTCCTCCTCCCTGTCCCCAACCCTCTGGGGTCCTTCCTCATTGGGCTTGTTGGACCAGGCCATGGGATAGGGAATTATGAATAGCCAGTTTTTGTTTTTGTTTTTGTTTTCTTTGTGTGTTGTTGCTGAGGAGGGTAGGGTCTCTTGATATTCTCCCCCACATGGCTCTTAGAGTCTTTCCTCCACCTCTTATGCAATGTTCTTTCAAAGGGTTTTTAGGAAGCTTAACTTCTGGTTCCCCAAGTGCAACATGAGTCAGTCTCCCACCAAGCACACTGCAAACGTGCCTTCCATCTTTATCCCTAGTTAGGAGGCGCCCCTTTGCTGCCCACAGGAAAGACGTGGACTCCAGTGTGCATGGGCGTGTGTGAACCAAGTGGCAGCCGAGGGCAAGTCACATCTGTCCCCAGGAACAAGTGCTCACACGCAGGTCTGAGTTTGCAAGCACATGCCCACCAGGCAGGGCTGCAGGGCTGTCACTGAGGAGAACGTGAGGGTCTGTGAGGGACTAGGGACCTGGACTTCAATGCATGATGACCAGTAAAGCGTATGTCCATAAGCCACATAATGACGATTTTAAAATACATTCTTGTGCTTTCATAACATTTGCTATGATCCCCACGTTTCCCACTGAGATTCCATGTCTTGTGAGTTTCAGGTAGACACAAACAATTTGCAAATTTTTGGAATGGAGTAAACTAGCATTTGGCATATTTTTAAAACTTCCATTCTAGATTATGAAGCAATTTTCAATTTTTAGTTTGTACTTATTAATTTATATTTTCTTTTTAATTTTAATCTATTTTGGGATATCAACTATTGAACATAGGACGCTGTGTATGGTGCATGCTAACAGTTCACTGATAAGTGAGCTGCACCCCATTCCTGTTATATTTTTTAAGAAGTACAGTGTTTAAACTATGGAGAGTAATGGCCATTTCTTGTTTGTTTCATTTATTTTAAAAAATATTTTATTTATTTATGAGAGAAAGAGAGAGACAGAGAGAGAATGGAAGAATGGGCATACCAGGGTCTTCAAGCTACTGCACATGAATTCCAGATACATGGGCCACTTTGCGTATCTGAATTTATGTGGATAGTGGGGAAACAAACATGGGTCATTAGGCTTTGCAGGCAAGTGCCTTAACTGGTGAGCCATATCTCTAGCCCAGTGTGGTGTGTGTGTGTGTGTGTGTGTGTGTGTGTGTGTGTGTGTGTGTGTGTGTTGTTCACAGTGATATACTCTGTGTGAATGTAAGTGGGCATGTACCATGATATATGTATAGGTCAGAGGACAACTTTTGGTGTCTGTCCTCACATTCCACCTTGTTTTAGGCAGGGTCTTTCACTATTTACCGCTGATATCTTAAGGTTCACTGGCCTGTTAGCTTCTGGAAGATTCTCCTGGATCCGCCTATGTCATTATAGGTGCATTTGGATTACAGATACCTCCTATACTGCCAAACTTTATATGGGTTCTGGAGAACTGACCTCAGGAATTTATACTTGTGCAGTGTTGTAGTTACCTTCATGTTGCTGAAACAAAACATATCAGTTGATGGGAAGACAAAGTTTATTTTGACTTACAATGTGGGGAAAGCTCCATCAGGGTGGCAGGAAAATGATGGAAGAGTAGAGGCTGTTCATCATGTTTTGCTACAGTAGGGGAAGTATGGCAGCCAGAGAGAGCTGATGTTTAAGTGACTCTGACTGACAAGGGGAGCTGGCTATAACATCCCAAAAACCATCCCAGCAATACACCTCCTCCAGCAAGGCTCAGCTCACAAATTGTCAGGAGATTGGGACCAAACATTTAAAACATATGAGTAAATAGTGTGCATCTAATTCAAAACACCATATACAGCAAGCACTTTATCCATTGAGCCATCTCCCCAGACCTTTACCATCTCCCTTTTTTTGTAGATATTCTAGAAATAAGTATGTTTGTCATCCTTCCTCTAAACATTTAAACAGATTTGAGAAAATTTCGTTATGGGTCTCTGTCATCTGTCAATTATCTATTGATGTCAATTGCCCACTCATAAATATATAATGGTAAACACAATTTATTACTAAATTGTAGACTGAAAATTTAATTTATATTTAATTTTATTTCCATTTACTATACATTAATCTGTTGAAAATTCTTCCTAAATCTCTTTTATTAAAGAAAGTTTTCACGTATATTATAATTTTATTAATAAAAAATTTGTATTTCCGTGTGGTCTTTAGGTGATAAATTATCTGCATATGGGCATTATTGAGCAGAAAGTTTTTGTAAATAGCAATCGAGATATTTTCTACTTCTTCTTTTAGTCTTATTTTAATTCCATTGATGGTAATTTGTCTTTAGCCTTTTATAGGAGTTTAGGATTTCATTGCCAGGCTCAATCAATACAGATTCACTGCACTGTGTGTTTTTAGTTGTTATTTCCTAGTTAATTTCTTGTTCAATATCTGGTACAAGTTCTTATGTTGACTTTTTTTAGTTCTGGTGAATTTAAAATTATCAAGTTTCCCTTGCACAATTTTTACTCTTTTTCTCTGAATTTAGAGAAGTCTTGCAATACTGGCTTACTGAACATCTTTTGTCTTTTTAGTTGTATGAACCTGTGTGCTTTTTCCTCCCAAGTCTCTGCTGGGTCATGTTAGAGAATCCTCCTAACTGGGATCTCCTGGTAGGTAGTTTGTCTTAGATTTTCAATTATACCAAAAGTTGAACATTTCAAGAGCGCTATACTTTCTCTTATTGCTCCTTTACCTTTCGTCATGATTTTCTCCTGCCAATCTGCACATGTTGTTACTGATATCCAATTATTTTATCTATCTGATTATTGTTTAAAATTTTGCCCATTGTTACATTAAGTATTTCCTTTCATTTCTTTTATTTGTCCCATATGCTTTCTTCCCTTTCTAACGGCTGATTTGTCTTGACGGACTGTCCTTTTATCTTTAGCAAATATATATACATCTTAATTGTACTTGGAGATTTAGTGAATCAGGTGAATGGCTTTATCATTCCAGAATTTGGATACATTTAGCCACATACTGAGTTCTATTAGCTAAGTGTTAGATAATAAAGAGTAAGATTCCACAGTTTTAGTTTCCAAATCTTAAAGGACTTGACATGTATTGAACAATCACAAAATACATTTACCAAACAAGAACAACAAAGAAACTCTATGAAAGATCACTTTAAAATTTATAGCACATTTCAAAGAATGAATGTCCATACTTTTTAAAAGTATAATTTGTAGTGAGAACAGAAAAATATTTATCCCAAAGAAGGATGAAAGCCAATATCAATAATTGAGTTTGAAGTCTATAGCCACCAATGTATCAAAAATTTATAGAGGAAATCAATCTATATAATCTCAATAATGAATGAAAATTTCAAAGTATACAAAGATTGTTTATGACTCCTTGTGATATCACATGGGGATTAAAAAAAACAAGTCTCTTTCTAATATGCCCTACATAAAGTTCTTAGAATATCTGTTATCATCAATAAATACACAGTTAATTATAAAGCTATAATAACAAAGCCAAAAAAGCAAAAGGTTGGAAAAACCACAGGATGGGCAATTTTATATAAATTAAAACATTTGCAGCACTTTGGAAAGGGGATGATAGGACAAAGAAGCAGGTTTACAGGTGCAAATCATGAAGACACGTTCCTCTTGGCACCTTCATGAATTTCTTACTTTTACTTTTTAACCTGATATCAGAAATATTTTTAAAGAAATATTTAAAGGAGGAGTGGGTGTGGAGCTCAGTGGAAGAGTATTGAACTCTATCTGATATGCAAAGCTTTGTGTTTGAGACATGGCACCCTCAAATAAATCAAGTGAATGAAATAAATGAATGCATTAAAAGATAGGAGCGTAATAAGTGTGCTTACACAACTATCCAGTTTAAAAGAGAGGCTAGTGCTTTCCAACCACATTGCAGATATACCCCTTTATCTTTTCAACGCAGAATTAACCATGAACTGAGTTTTAAGTTTATTTTATATTTTAGAGCTCAATATCACTATAGACTATAACATTTAAACATTTTTGAAAATTTATGGCAATGGTTTGGAAGGGTCTAAAACATTATGGATTCTACCACTTGTGTCTTTACTATTGTTTCTGAGGTCAACTCATGATGCTGAATTGAGTATTAATCTATTTTCAGCTTATAGAGTACCTTTGAATGAATATGCTACAACTTATTCATCTATTACCTTTTGATGGTTCTATCAGCTTGATACTCTAACCAACTAAGCTAACTGGCCTTGGTGATTATTTCTGTGTTGTGTACATTCAAAAAATGAGGTGCATATATCAGCAAGTATTAAATGTATCTGATTGGGATTTTCCCTTATGAAGAATAAATGTATATTCAATTCTAACATGAAATCATTTCTAAAGGTGGTGGAATCAGTTGAGAGACCTATGTGTAATTAGCAACCAATCTCATTGATCTATGTTTTTTAAGTAAAAAAGTAAAATTGAATTGATCTCATGTGTGATTCACCTTCCACTGTAAGTAGTAGTGCACTTTTGAGTGAATGAATTATTACAATGCTGAAACTTAAAATCTAGAGGCCTATTGGCTATCACAGAATAGTGATGAGGGCCATTTATGAAACAGAAGTGTAATGTAATGTGATTGACACCTCACTTTTATATTCTTAAACAGACTGAAGGAAAAATAAAAGAAAAAAAAATTGTAAAGAAAAAAACTAGAGGACAATTAAATGATGGCTTCACTGCAGTACAAGCCTACAAGCCACATACTTATAGGCAATGTCTTACTGCCCTGAAGTCTGCGTATATGTATAACCAATGTGTATTTTACTTTTAGGATTACCTCCATTCCTCTTTTCTACAAGTTCCATGCTGAATTGATTTTATAACCACATGTTTCATTGAATAGGTATAAAATGTTTTCCAAATCCTGCTTTTGTAATCTTCTTTTGCCTGTAAGAAATAAGGGAAAAAAGCTGCAGCAAAATTGGGAAACCAAAATTGCACTTGTGAAATTATTATGAGTTTGGAGGCCTGAAGTTCAATTATCTTTGAAGAAATTTCAATGCTGGGAAGATTTATCTTCATATGAAGATATTCTTTTGACATCTGGAACTATTAACAATTGAACATTTAGCATTATCCAGACTCTAGAGAAATGTCAAGAATATTATATATTCCTCACTTTCAAAAAGAAATCAGTTAAAGAATAGTCTTTCAGAGGAGCATTGTTTGTCAGTCTGGCACTGGAAAAAACAACAAAGTTATTTCCGATATTTATTTTAATTTTCAGACTAACCCTTACTTTCCCTAGCTTAAGAAAAGTGGAAATAATTATGATTCGTTCTCACACTGCACCAACCTCTTTTTGAAATTAAACTTGAAAATTTGGTTCATTGAATGGCTTTATTGATGTGCTAAACTAAAATGTACAGGAATATAAGGCATGAATAATAGATATGTTCATCCTTAAATTGTATTTATAGATAGTATTGGAATTTATATTACAAAGTCTTTTGCATTAATGTAATAAAATATGCTGTCCCCTTAATGTGACATCTTTAACATATCTTGTTTTAAAGCCTAGAATCCGCTTTTGATCTATTAAGAAAAATGTATTTATATATGAAAGAGGAAATATTTTTGACTTTGAAGACTTTTTTATCTCTCATCATAATTGTAGTGAAATCTTACTCTGTAGTAGCAAACTCTATTTTACAGAAAAGGCTTTAAATAAAGAACACCAAAGATTACATGTGGGAATCTTATAAGAATGTATTGTGAGAATGAAATATGGAAATGATTTATGGGAAAAACTGTGAGAATACTTATATGGACCTTATGAATAACTCTGAGAATATTGCTGTGAGATGCTCTTTCTGTTAAGGTCCTGACATATAACTTGTCCTGAAGTTAAACTTACATCCAAGTTCTTAGCTTGCTTAAAGTATTGTAACCAAATTTCCTCTTCCTTAGTTTGCTTTTGACTGAACAGCATATATGACCAATATTGTCAAGGAATATTAGTGATTCTGACTTATCTTAAGCCATGCTTTTTTCCCTACATGCTCAGTGGCTGGTTACACTCCTGGCAGAGAACAATTGTACATCATACCATTGAAAACATGTTCAAAGTAACAAATTTTCCACAAAACTGTCGAAAACAACAAGCTTAATGAGATTTCCTTTATGAAAATGTGTGTGTGAGAGTGTGTGTTGTATCAGCAGAATCCATCAAGTATAACCTCTAAATCCTCTCCTTTAACCAATATTAACAAATAATGAGGCATGTTTAAGATATTGCTGAATGATTAGGGATTAAAATTGATTATGTTTGTTGTTAAAACATTTATTTGCTGGTCTTGATTTCTCGTCTTTGATGATTGTCGCAGTCAGCCACATGCTGCTGGAATGAATCTTCAAACCAGGCTCAGGTTTGGGGAGGAAAGGAGTTATTTGTAGCTATAGATACAGGGGAAGTTCCAGAATGCAAAAAAGTCTGATCCCTTTCACAGGCCCAAGCAGAGAGAGAGAAGCCCATCACCAACATCACACACACAGAACAGGGAACAAGTAGGAGGGGCCAAGGAGAGAACTTCTTCTCCTTTATATAGCCTTAGGGTGG
>PVHP010011327.1:0-45486 GCA_004024765.1 Zapus hudsonius | reverse complement strand
TTCCCCTTGCCAGTGTTTGGCACACCTTCCTGCCGCTGTTTGCAGTGCTGTGGCAGAGGTGATGTCCAGCCCTCTGCTCATGCCATCGTTTTCCCTGCCAGAATGGAGTCTCCCCTCGAGTCCGTAAGCCAAATAAACCCATTCCTCTACAAGCCGCTTTTGTTTGGGTTCTTTCTGTGCAGCAACTAGAAAGCTGACCGCAACAACCTGTGTGTGGTTTTACATGTGTGTATGTGTGCCTTGCATGTGTGTATGCCTGTGTGTGGTTTTACGTGTGTGTGTGTGTGTGTGTGTGTGTGTGTGTGTGTGTGTGTGTGTGTGTGTGTGAACGCCAAAGGTCTAGGTCAGGTGTCTTCCTCTATCACTTCGCTACCTTATTCTTGAGACAGGTCTTGCAGAACTCAGAGCTCAGCAGACAAACTAGCCTACGAGTCTCAGGACTCTGCTGTTTCCTCCCCAGTGCTGGGACTGCAGGTGCACCTCCACGCCCAGCATTGTAAGTGGGTGCTGGAATCTGAACTCAGGTCCTCAGCAAACACTTTACCAACACTGAGTCATCTCCCCAGGCCCCCTCACATTTCCTTTTTGAAGAGCACAGGTCACTATTGAACCTGTCAAATCCTACTGCAGGTCTTTCTTTTCCTGCCCTTTGGCACCAGGAAGAATGATTCTATCCTTTCCAATTGCCACGCGTTACTCACAGCCCTCAACCCCTGAAGCAATTTAGAATGAATCCGGTTATTTTAACCTAGAACCACAACCTCAAGCACTGCAAGCCAAGGTGATGTCCGACGTTTGAGAACTCGGGGAGGGCAGCCATGACCAATGAACTGGGATCAACACAACTGTGCTCTGGTGCCCAGAGCCTGGGCCAGGGAGACCAATAAGGGGACACCAATAAGGTAAACACCGGGAATGTGGTTTCCATGGCGATAGTGATGCTGAAGAGCCCTGGCGGAGAGGAGGTGCAGCCAGGACTCAGCAGCATCTGGGCAATGAAGACTGGGAAGAGAAATGCCAGGATGCAGTTTCCACAGAAGCGCCAGTCTACAGAGCGCTCCACGACCAAGAGGATGTCAGGACTCTACCGCCTGCCACGGCCAGGAGAGAAGCCTGCACATAAACTGGGTGGGTTCCCAAAAGAAGCAGAAAACCCCTGACGCTTAGCAAGAATTTCCTGGTTTTTAGCGTTTCACCACTAACTCAACCTGCAGAAAACAATTTCCAGTGCACAGCAGACACTCCCGGGAGGGGAATGTCCCAACAATCCCATTGCCTATGTGAAGTCCCTCTGCAGCATATAGGGCACTCCGCCCAAGACAGTGCGGTGCCTGGGAAGGAACATTAAGTTCTTACTCTTTAATTTTTATTTACTTTTTCTATTTTTGACATTTTCATACATGCATATAACGTAATTTGCTCTTATCCCAATTACCTTCTCTTATCCTCTCCCTTCCCATTAACACCCTTCTTTTCTATTAATCTTCATCATACTTTCATGGTTTTTTAACCCACTGAATTAAATTAGGGTTACTTGCATGATCGTGGGTGGAAAGACATTTATCATGGAATAAGCAATTTACAAGTGGCTACACCACTAATGAACCCAACACCCCTCCCGCAGAAACCACTAGCTGCCATAGCTACTGTGGGAGGGGTAGGTTGTCCTGTATCCTTCCCCCGTTAATGGTGATGCACTGACAGGCTCAGGCTTGGGCAGGAAACCGCAGCTGCTGTGAGTTCATGAGGGTAACGGCCATGTCCTATCCAGAAGACACCCCTTCTTCCATGTGGTTCTCTGAGCCTTGGAGAAGGTGATTCAGATGTCCTGTTTAGGATGAGCACACAGTATTCTCTGCATCTCTGCATCAACCACTGCCCATTGTAGTAAGAGACTTCTGTGACGGAGGCTTCCACCAGTACTATGGGAACAAACAGACAGAAGGCAGTTGGACATACTGTCCATTAGCATAAGCCACAGTAGTAGATTCTGCCCTCGGGTTTAGGGAACATTCAAGTCTGAACATGTGTCTGGAATCAGCAACCTTGATCTCCCTCCACCCTGCCCAGTCCCTGCAGGAGTGCTCCTCTCCCCTCCCTGGCCCTGCAGGAGTGTCTTTCTTCCCACCCCTCACTGCCCCCTCAGTTCCAGCTCCTGCAAGGAGCTTTGGCTTTCAAAATCAAGAACAAAAATAACAAAATCACCACAGTCTCTCCAGTGTTTCCCTTTAAAATTCTTTTTTATTGTCCATAATAAGTTACAATATTTAGTGGGCAAACAATGAGTTGTTATCCCCAATTCCCCGCTGCCCTCCCCTAAAATTTTTTTTTATTTATTTGAAACATAAAGAGGCGGAGAGTGACTGAGTATGGGCATTTCAGGGCCTCCTGCCACTGTAAACAGATTCCAGAAACATGGGCCACTTCATTTATCTGGCTTTACGTGGGTGCTGGGGAATGGGACCCAGGTCATTAGGCTTTGCAAACAAGCACCTTTAACTGCTGAGCCATCGCTCCAGTCCCTTTGTTTACTTTGATTCCGCCAGAACGCTCACTCATCTAATGTTCTCCACCCTTTCTCATGAACCCCCAGGTGGAAGTGTTGCTCTTACCTCTTAGTTGCTTCAGCACCTAACCAGAAACCCCTTATGGGGGGAACGGGTTTATTTCAGGCATAGATTCCAGTGGAAGTTTTAACCTTGCGCAGAAGAAGCTGGCTCACTTCAGCAACCACAGCAGAGAGAGAGAGAGAAACCAGCTCCAGCAGGCATGAACAGCCTGCGCTCACTTCTGGACACTCCTAGTAGAACTGGACTCAAGATCCACAGCAATGACACACCTCTAGCAGGGCTCTGCCTTCTAGAGACTGAAGTAGGAAGCTCAGTCTTAATCAAGAATACCTGATTTAATAATAATTATACTAAAAGAATACCTGAGTATATAGGGCCATTTACATTCAAGCCGCCACAGTATGGAAGCATTCGGGGCTGGCCTTGCTTCTCCACCCCTGCCAGGGCTAACACAACCATGGATGGAAGCCTGTGTGTGACAAGGTATCACATGAAAAGACATTGCACCCTGTCTGTGGCCAACTTTGACAGCTGTTCAAGCCCACAGCCTTGCAAGGCTACTTTCCCATCAGGAACTTATTCCCGGCTGTTACTTTCAAACTCACCAGTTGGCATTGCGCTCTGCCTGGCTCTGAAGTGCCCTGGGACAGCTGACCTCAATGGAACCCCCAGGACAGGGGGTGAAGAGGAGGGGGAGAACCCATTTGTGTCTCCTCTGTTCCAATCATTCTTAGGCATAAGGTGGAAAATGGGTTTTCCTTAAAGGTTCACTCAGTGTGTCTCACTGCAATGCACCCATAACTGGTTTAAGCTGGATTTTTCCCCTGTCTTCCATTTCCAGAGATGTTGGATATGTTTCTGGACATGATTAAACAGAAACTAACCACAAAGGAGGAGTTACCAAGGGTTGCTAGGTTGAGACCTATTTCACTGTTTAGAATTAGGTGTACAAGATACCCCAAGCGGGGGACGCTCTGCCCTTGCCAAGTGCATGGTTAGGAAGGGATTATGGCCTTCACACAAACCAAGTGGAGTCTCCAGCTTGCCTGCCTGCACCGAGTGATGGAAATCACACCTGGAGAGCCTTCCTGGTACCTGTTCTCTGAAAAGACCACTATCACAGAAAAACAAAAACCTGAAGGCCTCAATTGTAACATCACGATGACTGTGACACCTCCTGAATTCATATACGAGATGGATTCATTCTAATTAAAAATGCCACAGCTGTGAGCGCTATGGGTTTTTATTATTTCATATTTCTGCATTCCATAGAGATGAGTCCAATGGACAAATGAGACAGAAATGAAAACACATTAGAGATATTTGTTTATGCCGTGCAACTATGCTAAGCACTCCTGGGAAAAACAGTTTAAAATCTATTTATTATTGTTTAGGATTAAACAAATACTTTATATCCATTGTTGACTGTCTTGGTCTAATTTTTATGCTGTTTCTATGGAAATGTAAGTTATTTATGATAAGATGCAATAGCACCTGTGATTTATTTTTAAGCCTGATTTTGAAATTTTCATTGTTTTTTTTAAAAATTTTCATTTATTTGCAAGCAGAGAGAGAGAGAGGTGGGGGGAGAGAGAATGGGCACGCCAGGGCCTCCAGCTGCTACAAACGAATTCCAGATGCATGCACTGCTTTGTGCTTCTGGCTTACATGGATACTGGGGAATTGAAACCAGGTCATTAGAATTTGCGAGCAAGCACCTTAACCACTGAGCAATCTCTCTAGTCCTTCGTTTTTCTTTTTAATTTTTATTTATTTATTTGAGACAGAAAGAGGCTGTGGGCACACCAGGGCCTCCTGCCACTCACTGTAAATGAACCCAGACTCATGTGCCATATTGTGCATCTGGCTTTATGTGGGTACTGGGAATTGAACCTGAGTCGGGAGGCTTTGTAAGCAAGTGCCTTTAACTGCTGTGCCATCTCCTCAGCCCTTAGTCCAATTTTGGATGTTGCCTCATTTATCCATATCTGTCCTTGCTATCTGCTTTGAACAGACCAAATGTAGCTGCTGTGGAAAGTTTTTGTTTAGGTTTGGCAAGGGGTATTTTGTGTTTTTATTTATTTATGTGAGAGCAAGAGAAAAAGAATGGGCACTTCAGAGGAGCATGTGCCACCTCTGCCTCTGGCTTTACTGGCCTTGAACTCTTTTTAAACTTTTTTCTTGACAATTTTATGCATGTACATAAAGGTACTGTGATCATCATCTCCACTCACTACCTTCTTTAATCCTCTTCCCCGATCCCCGTCCACTGAACCCCTTCTTTCCAATCAATTCCTCTTCTATTTTGATGTCTGTTGATGAAACCAATATTTTTTAGGTCTTGTGCATGACAACCACTGTGAGGTCATGGATGCAAAGGCCATTTTACTTCTGGAAGATCACCTTCCAAAGCATTCCTTCCCATCCTTTGGCTTTCACATTCTTTTTGTCCCCCCTCATTTACAATGTTCCCTGAGCTTTGGAGGGCATGACAGAGATGTCTCAGCCATAAGAACTCAACAATCACTTATTCTCAGCACTGTGACAAGTTTTGACCTCCTCAGTAATCACCACCATATGCAAAAAGAAGCCTCTCTGACCCAAGGTGACAGCAGCACTAATCTATGGACATAAACGTAAACATTCAGAGGGTAACTTAATGGGCACATCATACTCATTTAGCCAAGCATCAGCAGCAGCTTCCTTCAGAAGGCCTACAACCTTTCCAGCCATAAATTTTTGACTAGGTTTCCAGGACCAGGCAAGAATTCTCTCCTGTGGAGTGGACCCCAAGTCCAAGCAGAGAGAAGTTGGTTTCCTCCATAACAGTCGTGCCACTGTTGCACCAGTGGGCACCTCTTGCCTGCCTGCCAGTTGTACAACTCAAAAGGGACACTGCTGGGTAAATCAGCAGCATGCAGAGCCGTTTTCAGCACTGTAATAGCTAGCCAGGAGGAAGGAGGCTTTCAATCTAGGTTCCATTTTGACTTTTCAGTGTCTTGCAATCAAAGCCTGTGGTGTCTTCAGCAATGGAGTCTCAGCATCTAGTTCTAGTGGGCAACCAAGAGTATTTTCAATAGCCTATACTGATTTGGGGCCTCCCTGACCAAAGTCACTGGGAGGTATCTGATCCCTGGCACTGGAACGTTCCTGTAACAACTTGGGCTTCAGGGTGCAGCATTATCTCTCTCTGTCTCTCTCTCTCTCTTATATTTTTAATTAACTAACAAAGATATAGATTTTCACATGGCTGCATCATAACTGTCTTTAATTTTGGTTAGGTCTCTCCCCACTACCTCCTCCCTCACCCCTCTCCCCTGACTCCACTTGAACCTTTCCACTCCCACTACTCAGCCCCGCTACTTCCATATCTACCATCACCTTCCCTTAAGCCCTACCCATGCCAAGGACCCTTTCTAGCTGGCCTTGAACTCTTGATCCTTCTGCCTCGACCACCTGAGTGCTGGAATTACAGGCACGGGAAACACGCCCATGAAACTTTATTAAGGCAAGTTCCTGTCATAGTTGACACACAGGCTTTGCTTGGGGAATGTCCATCTACAAAATGTTTAGGAGAGCTATGCAGGACATCTCGGGATCCTTCTGGCACAAGGTTTGCTGTGTTTGCTGAGAGCAGAATCTCAGTGTACCATCTAGCCTTCACAAGGAAGCCAGATGTTCTCCTCTCAGTCAGTCTGCAGAAGCATCCTCAGTGCTGACAGACAAGGTCAAGATCAGAGAATTCCAACAGGGAGCTAAACACAACTTTTATCCATTTTGAACAGAGTTGGTGCATTTTCATCAGTGCATCTGAAATATAGTTTGTGTACTTCTGTCCTAAAGAGCAGAAACTGGAATCAGGGATGGGGCAGCTCACAGCAGGCCACTTCCTCAAGTGGGCTGGGGGTCCTGGAAGGAGAGTTGGTCTGAGCATTCCCAGCCTGGGGTCTGCAGCACAGGTAACCAGATAGAAGCAGCTGCTTTAGACTGCACGGGCCTTTTGTAATCCTGCATCCCAATAAGGGGCCGTTTCTAACCTATCATCCCACAAGGAACCTTTGCAAAGCCTGTGTACCTAGGACCCTCTTCTGATCCATCTCCCCATCAGTGAGAGACCTCCTCTGATCCATCTTCCCAGCAAGGTCCTCCTTTGATCCATCTTCCCAGATGGGACCCTCTTCTGATCCATCATCCTCCCAGCTGGGAGGACTTCTTGATCTCTCTTCCAGCAGGGGGTATCTTACCTGTCTCAAGTGTCTCTGATCCTTGAGGTAGCCAGTTCCCCTGTTCTCTGCCTCTGCTGTCCTTTAGGCACTTTGGGCGCTCAGCATAGTCCATCTAGACCTCTGTCACAGGATGCATTCTTGCTCCCTACTTGGTGCTCTCCTGCATGTTCCAACAGCCCCCAAGAAACTCAGGGACTCACATTCCTGAATGGCACTGGGTTGAGCCTCCAAGGCTATTCACACCACAGGCCATCCTCCATCTGTACTCCAACCTGGTGTTGGCATTGAGATTCTGCACCATGAAAGCTGCCCATCCTCCCTCCTGCCTACTGCCGGGGTCTTGAATTATGACACTTTTAATTAAATTACTTTGCCACAGGCTCTTCACTCAAAAAGCAATCACTTTAATTGCTCATTTTGAGATCTGATCTGATACTCCCATGACAGAGAGGCCCATGGCTATAATGTTAGCAGAAATTAAACGTCTACATCTATATATCCCATCAGTACCCATGAGTGCAGTGTGTCTACACAAACACTGTACACACACACACACACACACACACACACACACACACACACACACAGAGTTCATCTGCGGTCTTGTTATTGATGACGTGCTCCATTCCTTATTTGTTTTCTGTGGACAGGACATATTTGATCCTCCTTTTCTTTGGCAGAACTTGCTCAAACCATGGAGGGAGAATGTTTTTGGCACTTCAGGGCCACGTGGCTCATCACACAGTGCTGTGCACACAGGAACAGGATTGTGTCTGACATAGGCATGGAGTACCATGGAGCCCAAGAAAGACCTGTGGGGACCACAGTACCTGAGAATGACCTGTTGTGTAGTTATTGCCTCCAAATTGAAATACTCTTCCCTTGTAGGCGGAGAGAGGCTTGTAAGACTCAGGAAGCTCACAAAGCCTAGAAGATCCACAAGGCCCCTTCCCAAGGTGATAAAAGCAGTAAACAATTATGGGGTGGGGGCGAGGGGGGAAGAAGACTTCTATGGAGCTGTCTGCAAGCTGTTCAGGAAGCACAGTGATGCAGCTTTCCTGAGTGGTCATCCGAGCTGGGGTGGTCTCAGTGATGCTGCTGCCCAGGTCTCCCATAGTCTTGTAAGCAAGTCCTCATCTATACCTGAGAGGAACCTCAACACACTCATTTGCACACCAAGCTAGGCTTTAGTAGAGTCCTCTTTATTTTATCACTGGTATCCTATCTGGGGTGCATAGACATGTGCTCATGTCTCTAATCTCAGAACCCAAGAATGACCTGCATGAACCACAGTACCCAAGACCTACCCACATGACCTCAGTGCCCCCACCATGGACCACAGTATCTATGACCCACCCACATGACCTCAGTGCCCCCACCATGGACCACAGTATCTATGACCTACCCACATGACTTCAGTGCCCCACCATGGACCATAGTATCTGTGACCCACCCACATGACCTCAGTGCCCCCACCTTGGGCTACAGTATTTATGACCCACCCACATGACCTCAGTGCCCAAGGATGATCAACATGGGCCACAGATCAAAAACTACCCACATGATTTAAGTACCTGTATCAGTCAGGGTTTTTAGAGGAACAGACTGGATAGGATTGGATTCATTTTCAAGATACCATCTGGCAGCCCAATAATAGCTGCCTACAGACTAGAGAGTGAAGAACACAGTAGCCACTGTCTGCAAGGCTGGATGCAGGCGGGATATTCCAATGTCCTTAGAGGATAGCCAAATGGCAGAGGCATGCATGAGAGAGTCGTGAAGGGAGCCAGGCAAAAAGCATGCAGCAGCAAGTACATAAGCAGTCAGACATGTCCCCACCAGAAGGGCTGACCACTCTGGAGGAAGGACTTTCATGTTTAATTAATCCTTCCTAGAAAAGCCTTAAACAGGCCTGCCCAAGAAGACACCTCTCTCCCCTCTCCCTCTCTCTCTCTCTCTCTCTCTCTCTCTCTCTCTCTCTCTCTCTCTCTCTTACTACACTGACAATAGAACTTAATTAACCAGGTTGACAATGGAACGTAACTTGGAGAGAGAAATAGGAGCAAGGTAGTTCTTTTTTTTTTAAGTAGGTAGTCAGGGACAAAGGCTCAAAGAGAGGGAACAAAAAGATGGCACCCGCCTGCTTTGGCAGAACTGGAATTCAGCGTCTGATCCAGTCTCATCTCTCAGGAACAGCACCCTTTACATCTTCCCAGATCTGACATACTTAGGTATTCTGGCCCCTCTTGGACCAATCCCTGGAGTTCAAACCAATCAGCTCTCTTGCAGACTCGCCTGAGCCTGAAGGTAATCCCACCCCAATAAGCTATAAGAGAGACTAGCCAAGTGAGCAAGGGCTTGTCTGTTCATCTCTCTTCCCCTGAACAGCTAAGCCCTTCCTCACTTGACAAGCCTCTCTTGGATGGGGGAAGGACTTTTTTCCTTCTCATTTTGTTACTCTTTTTTTTAGCTAAGGGACCTTTACTAAATTATCTCCTAACTACCTCCCCTCCCTTATATGAAAGAGAAAGCCTCTACACTTGTGTGTGTGTGTGTGTGTGTGTGTGTGTGTGTGAAAAGGGCTTTGGACCTTTTCAATTTCCTTGGAAATCCCCTTCACCATTCCAGCCTTTCTCTGGAAACCAATTTTCCTCAAATAAATCCATTTCCTCAATTCTTTGTTGGAATGGACAAGGATCTAAAAGTTGGGATTTATAGGCCAGAGGATAAAACCTCCCTGCCTCCCTTCTGGAATCCTGTAAGAATTGGACACCAAGCCACATCTCTTTATGCAATATTTAATTTCTAATGAAGATAGTAAGAAGGTCATAATTTCACCTAACATGATATAACTATCTCATGTACAATCAGAAAAGCACTACTCTTCCCTGCCACCTCTCCAAATACTTGGCAAAGTCCCTAGAGGAATGCTTACTCTCTAATATTCAATAATCTCAATACAGGTCTAACAACACTTAAGTACTGATATCTTGATCAACATTATCTATGCAGTAGAGAAATTGAATAAAAACAAAAATATCTAGATATTTGTGTACATATGCATAGCAAATAGGATGGAAATATTCATGTCAATTATAATCCTCATTTCTGTAAGCGGTCACATGGCCTTAGCTGGTATTTATAACTACTTTCTTCCACTCCCCATTCTGTATTACTGCCACTCTCAGCAAGTTCCTCACAGGTCTTGGTTCTTTACCTGGAGGGGTGACTCACACCTTCATTCCTGAATGGTCCTGGCTTTCTGTCACTCTGCCTTAATTGGGTTGTTGTAGTTTTCCATTGACCTTAATCACCAGATATACTAACACTAAGAGGTGCCCTAATCTCCTTTGCTCCAGATATACTTATCTCCACTGTGGAGGAGCAATCTGATCTCACCCTGGTAGCCTGGATCAGTCATCCTTGCTAACACTGTAACTCCTTTCTTAGCCTGTTGACTCAAGGGCATTAGGAGCCCATCGTGGCCAGGGGGGGAGTCTGAGATTCCAGTTCAATGGAATGCCTTTTGTGCTTTCTGACAGAAGCACTCCCCCCTCTGGAACCAAGACTTACAATCAAGCAGAGCATAAGGTTGAGGGGACAGGAAGCAAAAACTTGGCTAGTGGGTCACTGGGGGTGATAGTGAGTGGTATCCTTCCCATTTTCACCCCTTGATTTCTGGACCTGTGAGTCCTGGCTATAGGAAAAAGAGTACCATAGATCAGATACTGATTCAGTGCACATAGAACCTTCTGGAGAACCCCGTCTCAGCCCTCCAAGCTATTGCCACCTAGTTGACTCTGTAACTGTTTCTTTAAAAGGCCAGTCCACTGTTCCATCAAGCCGGCCGCTTCAGGATGATGGGGAACACGGTGAGACCAGTGAATTCCATAAGCAAGAGCTCATACCACACTTCTTTGGCTGTGAAGTGAGTTCCTTGGTCGGGAGCAATGCTGTGTGGAAGGAATACCATGACGGTGGACACGGTGTTCTATAAGTCCATGGATGGTAGCTTTGGTGGAAGCACTACATGCAGGAAAAGCAAAGTTATACCCCACCTAAGTACCTATTCCAGTAAGGACAAAAAGATACCCAAACCACACCTAGCCTTCACAGAGGGCCCAAATGAAACCTATGAGAAAGTGACAAAGCAAACAGGAGACCAATCACCACAGCCAAGTCTGATAACCCAGGGAAGGTCAATGGAGACAGACACCAATGATACCCAACACAACCCAGGGCAAAGATCCAGAGATACTTGATCTCAACAACAAAGCAGACTCAAAACTCACCCACTATGACTCAGGGAACTGAGCAGAAGACAAGGCAGAAAGAATGTAAGAGCCATGGTGGGGGAGAATATCCAGAGACATTGCCCCCCTCGGCAACAACACACAAGGGGGAAGGGGAAAAAAGAGAAAGAAAAACTGGCCACCTCTGGTGCAGTTCATACCCCCTATTCTATAGACAGATCCAGTGTATATTCTGAGGAAGGACCCCAGTGGGTAGAGGGACAGGGAGGGAAACAGGGCACCTTCACAAGATTTGCTCACACAATGTATATAATTATTCATAATAAAGATATTTTATAAAAGAAAATAAATAAATAAAATAAAATAATTAAGATGCCCTTTTTCATGACTGTCCAGTATAGTCAACTTGCCACCAAGTTGCTAGGTGGCCACCCCAGGGAGTTGTGTCAGATTGAGAGTTGAGTGATGGCATCTGCTCCTGGCAGACTGGGCATTCAGCTGAAGCTGTAGCCAGGTCAGCCTTGCTGAGTGGAAGTCAAGTTGCTGAGCCCTCTGTCCCTGCCATATGGCCACTTTGTTCTTGCACCTATTGGGCAGTGATAGAGATGCTGGGGAAAGAGGCTAGCTACTAGCCACAGAATGGGCTGTCACATCTACTTGATTATTAAAGTCATCCTCTGCTAAGGTCCCTTGATGAGGATTCACGTGGGACACAAGGATCTTTACATCTATGCCCATTTTGTTAGATATATCCACCTACACCCCAAATGTATTTATTTTTTTATTTTTTCTTTATTATCCATAATTACATACATTGAATGAGCAAATAATGTGTTGGTATCCCCAGTTCCTCAATTTCCCTCTTCCCTGTCCCCAATCAGCTGGATATCCTCCTCCGTGGGCAAACTGGATCAGTCCATGGGGTAGGGGGTTATGGATAGCCTAGGAGTCAACCCGGTTCCACCCCCCTTTGTATGTTGTTACTGAGGTGGGCAATGTCTCTGGATATTCTCCTCCACCATGGCTCTTACAATCTTTCCACTCAGTTCCCTGAGTCATGGTGGGTGAGTATTAAGGCTGCTTTATTGTTGAGGTCTTAGGGGCCTCTGTACTTCTGCTTTAGGTTGTGTTGAAAAACGTTGGTGTCTGTCTCGCTGGGTCATCCTGGGTTGACTGATTGGCTGTGGTTATGGGTCTCTTGCTTATCCCACCACTCTCTGTAGGGTTCCATATGGATCCTCCCCAGTAGATCTGGTGTGGCTCATCTTCTGCCAGGATGTCAGCTATCAGCCTGTGGCTCATTGGTAGGGTTGGAAGAGCCACAGCTCTCTTGCTGCCTTCTGAAAAATACAAAAAATACAGAGTCTCCATCGGAGAGTTGAGATCAGTATAGGCTAACTGAGATACACATTTCTGAATTGGCTAGATTCTATTGTTAGTAGCCTCTTTGTAAATTGCTTGTAAAGTGAATTTCTCTTTGGGGACCCAAGATTTTGGTTCCCAGTGAACCAAATGTATTTCTTACCTTCTTTTCGAGTCATGCTCCTTCCATGTCTGTGAACATGCAGCCAAATCATTGGCCACAGCCCATGAGTCAGCGTATAACTGCACATCCAGACAGTTTTCCTTCTAAGCAGGATGCATGTGTTCCAAGTTCTGCCCATTGTGAAGATTTCCCTTCCCCACTATCCTTCAGAGCTGTCCCTCGAAGGGGCTGTAATGCTTCTATGTGGTGCCTGCATACAGAGCCAACTATAAATGAGGCCCTAGTCTTCTCCTCCTCGGTCAATTGATCAAAGGACACATCCTATGGTGCCCTAGGTGCATGCTTGGGGACAGAAGGCAACGTAACAGGAGTAGAAGCCATAGGCATTTGGGTAACTTCTTTGTGTAACGTACTTGTGCCTTCCGGACCTGCTCTGGCCCAATCATGTGCACACCACCTCCATTTGATGATGGACTGCTTCTGTGCACATCCAACATTATGACCTGCTGGGGGAAATAACACCCACCTCATAATGAGCAACCCAGGTCTTGTGGTAACTTGGTAGCCCAGCCAATGGGGAAGAGGTTGAAGAGGAACCCCAGACACACACACTTCATGTTCCTGAACTAGAAAAAGTTACTTTCTATGCTCGGATGGCGGCTGCCATATCTTCATCTGGGCTGCATCTGATCCTGCAGGGTGAAAAATAAACTACCTCCCTCTCGAAACTCAGGCTCAGTGTCTTCATTTTCAAGGGGGGTGTTTCCAACAGGACAAGGCTAGTCTCATTGTGAATGGAATCCATAGCTGCACTGTGGCTTTCCAGGACACGAGGAACATCTGCTCTCATGAACTCCTTCCCCCAGAAAATAAGCTTTAAATTGTAGCTTAAAGCATTTAGGAATAAAAAATAAATCAATGTTATTTATTAAAACACTTTACTTGGGCTAAGAGCTCATTTTTCTTCTAGTTTTAAAAGAGATTAAAACACTTTATTCTCCCCTAAGTCCTCAGGGGCTCTGGCCCAGCTGACCAACTGTGGGCAGAAACACCCTTACTTTCTGTGACTTCAGAAAGAAAGACCACTTAGTCACAGGACCATGTTGGGAGCATAGAATGGAGTATGCAGATTAGGAGAGGTGTGCCTTGCTCAACAGGCCTCATTCCTTCCCTGGAATCAGGTGGAGTTAGCAGGGCAGCTCAGCAAAGGACACGGACAGCAGATGGCCTACCTCTTGAGGGCCAAATGGCAGACTAGGACATGGTACAGGTCCACCATCTGGTCACTCCTTTCCAGGTGACAGAGTTGGCTACCTAAGAAAGGGGAAGAGTCCAGGCTGACACATAGGCATCTGTAGCTCGGGGGCAGGGGGGGGGCTGTCCAGAGCCATTTCCAAAAGCTCAGGATGAGGGCTGAGATGACATCCAGCCCTGCCTGGGGCCCAGGCTGGGTCAGACTCTGGTCCTCAGTAGGGCCAGGTTCTCAGAGCAAGTAGACACAGGGTCCTTTTTATCCCTAGAGGAGGAATAAGTGAGATGAACTACATAGTCCCCTGCTCCATCCCTGGCCAGCCCAGGGCAGCCAGACCCTCCAGGCCTGGTGCTGCTTTTCAACTTCACCTGGATCTGAGACAGGTGGACTCCTCCAATGGAAGAGCGCCCAAGATGGCATTTTTGCTCACTGCTGGGAATGTCCTTCCTGTGGACAACCACACACACCTATTCCCCATGTTTGGGCACTGGTGGACTCTGTTCAGAAATGGAGCCACTATGAGAATCCAACACTTGCCTCTGAGCATACATACACAGTGCCAGGGATGCTATCTGTGATCACTTCCCCAACTTCTAGAAACTGCTTCTCTGTCAATGTGAGACCATTCAGCTCGGCTTCAGCCCCCCAGATGGAGTCAGAGCTCTCTAAGTTGTACATGTGGAGACATGTGTGTGCACGCACTCAGTACACACACATGGGGGGAGTGTATGTCAAAGCTGTACACATATCCTACACTCAGTTCCTGGGTCACATGTGTGCTCACAGCAGGTGTCTCCTCACTCTCAGGCAGGGCCCAGCTGCTCCCCGAGATCCTCACCTGTCCATGCCTTCACGTGATAGCTCTGGGAGAGGGAGAGCAGCACTGGTGCGTCTGGGGAACCCTGCATCTACTCCTGCTTCCTTGAGCTAAAGGGACAAAGGGTCAGTGGAGAGGAGGAGGCTGCAGCTGGAGCATCCGGGGGAGGACAGCCATGTGAAAGGTCCTCAGAGAGCCACACAAGGCTGCCTTGTGTGAAAAACCCCCTCCCTCAGCTGGGGTTCCCACACAAAAGCATGGCAGAGATGAAGGTCAGCAGCCACAATGTGTGGCTAGGGTGGAGTCGCCCTGAGTCTATTTCTAGCTTCAGCCTCCAGCCCCATAGGCTGCCAACCACTGAATGAGACTGTTTGCAGCATGAGGCATCTGTCCCCTGCAGCTGTGACCTCACTAAGGGCAAGGGTCCTGGTTCTTTGGCTAGGAGGGGGCCTATGACTCAGTGATGGAAGGAATGGAGCTGAGGCTTCCACACTGGCCAAGAGGCTCCCCCTAGGGATCCAAGGAGCCAAATGACCCTCTTCCTTCTCCTCCCATGGTTCCTCATTGTTCACCTGGAGCTCACGCCTATCACAACCTCTCTTAGGCTTACCCTTCCTTCCTCCTTCCCCTCCTGTTCTCTCTTCCCTCTCTCCTCAGACTTCAGCCACACCCACCCCATCTCCTGGCTGAAACCATGGTCTTCCTTCCACAGCAGGGCAGGAACAAAGCCCAGGTACCCATAAGGTGATTGGGTAGCACGCATACTTCACAAAGATGAACAGTGAGCACACGGATGGTGATGCTGTGAGAGCCCAGTGCCCCAAGCCTGCAAAGTTCCGGCCCAGGATCAGGGCCAGAAAAGGGGATGAATTGAAGGCCCATCAGCCCTGAAGAGCCAGTGAAGGCAAGGTGGCAGCAGGTTCCGTCCAGACAGCCCAAGCTCAAATCACTGCACCTGCAGCTGGGGAGAAGCGGGTCCGCAAGGCTGCTCTGGGCCCAATGCTGAGGTTTCTTCCCACCCTGAGCACTGACTGACTGGAGCCCGTCACTAAGATTGGTGTCGGCAGCCAGTGTCTCTCCTCCTCCCAGGAGCAGCTGCTCTGAGTCACGAGGGACACAGACCATGCTAGGGAGCATCCTCTGTCAACCCGTGGGTTGAAACAGAGATAAGGTCGTGGTGGTTCTTGCCCTGCTGCAGAATGTAAAGTCCAGAGACTCAGTGAACCTCAGGGGAACGTCTTGCCATCAGTTGGTGATTCACAGTGTATTGAAGCTCATGTGGAAAGCAGACCAGGACCATCCCCTCCCCCATGTCAGTTTCAGTAAGCATGGCCTTGCAGTGGGGCATCAGTACCCAACCCTTCTTTTCTGTGGCCCCCGTGCTCCACAGCCCACCTGCTTGGGGTGGCTCTTCTGAGCTGAGCAGGAAGCCCTGCGCAAGATGAATTTTGGGATCATAGGAGGGGCCAGGTCTCCTTGCTGACCCTGCCTCCACTGAGACTACATCCACTTCGGTTGTCATGACAACCACAAAGAGCACGAATCCTCTAGCTGCTATGTCCATCAGGAGTCAGTGTGAGGACACAGCAGGTACAGTCTCACTAGAGCAAAGTGACCCTAGAGGTTTGAGCCTCCAGCCCAGGGCCAGCTCCGAGGAGCAGGACTGAAATCTTAGGTAACAGAAAATGCCCCAAAGTCCTTCCTTGTCCCTCCGAGAGACCACAGGCTGCTGTATTACAAGATGTACAAGTGCCCAACTCATGCTTTCATGCAGGCCGGGCTGAGAACTTGCGGGTGAGAGAAGCCCCTTGAGGCAAGTGTAGGATGGCCAGCTTCAGGCTCAGGGCATCCTGCAACTCAGACCCTCTTACCAGCTCCACTTCCTGGGTCTAAGGCCCCTGGAGCCCACATCCTATCAGGATAAGATCACTGAGGTGCATTTTCCTGTCCAAACAGACATAGCCGTCTGCCCATCCCTGTACAATGGCCCTGGCCACAAGAAAAGTTTGCATAAATCCCAGACACCTGAGCACAATGGACAGAGGTTAGGGTGTAACCCTGCCCCAGTCAGCCCCTCAGGGCCCTCAGGAGCCTGGCTCTGGACTTGTAGGGTCCCTGGACATGAGTGGGGCTGCCCTTTCCCAGCACCTAAAACACCCCTTAGTTTTCTGACCTGGGCAGCCTGTAGGATCCCTTAGGGAGGCAGAACCAGAAAGTAGGGCACAAGGAGCCTCCACAGGTACTTCTGCATGGACAGGATTTTGTCCCCCACATCCCAGGCTGCCAGCCCATTTTTGTCACACATCACCCAGGGCTTGTTTTCCAAGTGACTTGTTTCTCTTGCTGTGCTGTGAGCCTGAGACAGGCCTCCTGCTAATTAACAAAAGGCGGCAATTAGCTGTTTACAACAGAGCCGAGGGCTGCTAATGGGACTGCTAATTCTGAAGGGAAAAAGTTAAATGGGGTTCACAGCAAATGAAAGGCTTGGAATTCAAGATATTTTGCATTCTGGGTTCCGTGCAGGTAATTAATCAGATGGTAGCCATTAAACTTTGTGGGGAGACCAGAGGTAACACTGTTTTAGCCATTTGGGAGATGAAATGACTTTTTCTCCCTCTAGAGCCACCAGGAGTCCCCACTAATGCTGCCTGGGAGAGCGTGGGCAGAGGGAGCAGAAAACATCTCACTGCCTCTCAGAGCCACCACTGCGTCTGGCCCCAGAGGGACTCCATGACCCATGACAAAGTTCTGCACTGACCACACCCCTACAGCTGCAAGCCTTGGTTCTCGATGACATTGGGGTTAACCTGCTCTGTGGGGTCTCTGGGAGAGGATACAGTCATCAAACACACACACACACACACACACACACACACACACACACACACACACGGGTCCAAGAGGGACTCCATGCATCTAGTTTTGGACTGACCACATCAATACTCTGGGCAGCTCCAAGCCTTGGTCCTTGATTAAGTTTGTGTACCTATACAAAAATTTTACAGCAACTTTAAGAGCCTGTACACATTTGAAAAAAAGAACCCTTAAACTTTACCAGTTGGGGCCAGACTTATCTGGTCTTTATTTAGCAATATAATAAGATCTGGATTTAGCCTGAAAATTTTAGCTGTGTTTAAAGGAATTGATTATAGGTAAAATGGTCTATTGAAATTTCTCTTGTAATCCTTCCATTTAACATCCACACACCTTCATACATATACTTATTACTTTCTGATCTAAGTTCCACTCAAAAAAATTCTTAGCAACATTCTATATATCCATCATTGAAATTCTCATTTCAAATTACCTTCTATAATCCCATCTCATCTTCCTCAACATTTAATTAACCATCTTTTTATAGGACTATCAAGAGAAACTACATCTGTGCTGGTTTGATTCCGGTGTCTCCCATAAACTTATGTGTTCTGAATGCTTGATCCCCAGGTGATGGCAATTTTGTAATTGGAATCCTGGAGATGTGTTGTTGGGGGCAGGCTTTATGGGTGTTCTAGCCAGCTTCCCCTTGCCAGTGTTTGGCACACTCTCCCGCTGCTGTTGTCCACCTGATGTTGGCAAGAGGGTAATGTTCAGCCTCTGCTCATGCCACTGTTTCCCCTGCCATCATGGAGCTTCCCCTGGAGTCCGTGAGCCAAAAATAAACCCTTCCTCCCATCAGCTTGCTTTTGGTCGGGTTCTTTCTGCCAGCAATGAGAAAGCTGACTACAACATCCAATTCGGTATCTTATTATCATTTGATAGAAGTCGGGACTTAACCATTTGATAACTGGAAATCTACAAACATCTTTAGCTGAAAAATTTAGAACTAAACATTTTTAGCATGAATATTTAAAGTTCCCTTTTATTATTTATGTCACCAAAACTCTATAAATGTAATCTAAGAAGAGTGACAATCAGACTTGTAATAAAATTTATATATATATATATATATATATATATACCTGTAGGTTTTATATAATTCACTGATTTGAGGCATCTCTTCTCAATAAATTCCATGAGATACATTTTTAAAAGGTATAAGCTTATGAGTACAGGTAAAACATGATAATTTTCCTGGAAATAATCTTTACCAATATATCTAACACGTATGGAAATGACTTTATTAGGAGTAGTTAAAGCAAATTTTTATTGTCTTTGTCTTGAGGTAGGCTGGCATGGAACTCAGGCCAGTTGCCTCCTCCATTACCTCCAACGGAACCCTGTAATTTCCATAGTCTCCTAAAACACCTAATAAGGTATGGGTCATTGTGAGGGCAATTGGGGACATGGTGTCCAGAAGATTCACTTCAATCATAGCAAAACAGAATTTGTCCTTAGGATGAACTTTGGTTATAACATAATAGGACTCTGAGCCAGAGGCTCAGAATATGTACATCCAAGCAGTATTCACATTCATAATATGGGCATGGCATGAGAGCTATATCTCCAAAGGGATAGGTTTATCTTTCTCCCTTCACCTAGACTGGGCTGGCCAAGACAAGGGGAACCTCACCAAAGCCTGAAGATTGCCAGGACAAGAGAGCTGCCCTCTTCTGATCATCTGGTAAACATATCTAATAAATTCATGGTTGTGGGCCTCAGGTGAGCCAGAGAGACAGCTTATTGGGCAGGGCTGGGCTGGCTCAGAAAGTTCTGGGGTCTTAAGATTGACCAACTTCGAGGACAGGATCAAACTTAAACCTTCCAGGAATCCTCCTTCCCAGAGAGGGGCTCAGGCTGTTGATAGAAAAACAACTAGAGAACACCTTTAAGCAAGAGATAAGAAGCCATATTCTTCTTTGATCTCTAGCAAAGTGGAGACTGTAAGGGCAGGCCCAAGGACATCCCTGCTGTTTGCTTTCGGGGCCCAGTCACCCTAAACTGCCTCAGTTGGGGTAAGGATCCTGCTCTGTAGGGTCTGTGGGAGATAACACAGTCAGAACTCTCTCTCTCACACACACACACACATACACACATACACATACACACACACACACACACACACACACACACACACACACACAGAGCCTGCCACTGCTACTACCTTGAAAGAGTCCAAGAAGGACCTTCCGGCCAATTGAGTCACTCCTGTCCATACTGGTTGCAGGGAACCCACCACTCCTCTCACAGGGATAAACACTGAAGTGTGTAGAAGAGTCCCCAACAAATAGTAGAAGAAAACTCAGGGCCAACAGAGGAGGATTTTAAAAGGTTGGAATGAATTCATGTTTGGAATTTCTCATAATAGAGTGATCATGATGTTGGGAAGATTTCAATGTCACATGGCTTCCTTATTTACCCTAGCATAGGACATAAAATTGTCTTTAGTTTCAATTATACATGGGGTCCCCTAGCCAGCATATTCTCAGTCCCTATAATCCTGAAGGTACCCTAGCACAACCCTAGATACCCCAAACCCACACCTGTATCCTCCCTGCACCTGGGTCTGGTTGGAGGCAAGGTGCCTCCATTCTCCCAAAGGCCAGCCTCCCTCCCTTCCCACAAGTCCTTCTCTGGGATTGGAGGAGACACCCCCTTTCCCAGGAAGCATCCAGGGCACCTCTAGTCTAGAGGGATTCACACCTGTTCTGCTCCTGACCCTTCTAAGAGAATTTTGAAAAGGTATTTTCCTTCATATTTTAAAATATATGCTAATTTTTTGGTATTATTTATATCAGTTTATTATAATTTGTCCCCTTGTTCTAGCTCCCATTACCCTGGAGACCCCATTAGTGGGGTTAAGGTATTCACTGTGGGGTCAAGAAGGCCTCAGTCAGTCCCGGTGAGGTAAAGGGGACTGCACATCAGGATATTCCTACCCACTCTGTGGTTTTTACGTTCTTTCTGCCCCTCTTCTGCAACATTCCCTGAGCTATAGCAGGCCTATTGGTAGACTGATTTAATATTGAGTTCTCTGTAGCTTCTGGATTTCTGTTTTGACTGATGGTGGTGTTGTAGAAATTACCCGTGACAAACAGACAAAGCCTAAACAGCAAGAGGAGAGTGGAGTTGCATTTATTACTATTATTACGAATTTAGGCATTTACACCAACGGGCCAAGCATTGGCCCTGAACGCCAATTGGCAAGGGGTTTTATAGCTAGGTCCAGAGAAGTGTATGTATCACACATGTAAATTGACAGATCAGGTAGGACACAAGAGAGCTCAAAGTTTAAAATGGGTTCTGGAGAAATGTAGATTAGCCTCTGTTTTCACCTCCTCCCCTACCTTCCTTCCTTGATCACAGCTTGCCGTATTCACAAGCCAAATAGCAGGGCCAGTTAACAAAAGCAAGTTAAGTCAAAAGTTGCATTTGGTCTACAATGGTTTCTAGAAGTACAGATAACCCCTCCCCCATAGACATAGACAAAGGAGTGACAATAAGCATTCTCAGACCTCTCTTATCTCATCCTAACCTTGTGTTCAGAAATCTCAAACAGTTGCTGTTTCTGACCCCCTAATCTTCCAAATTTGAGTAAGATTCCTTCAGTAATGTGTTCTTATATCAGTAATATCCTAACCTTCCATTATAGTGGTGTTTGTCACCATCAATTTAGGGCTGGTTGTCAGGTTAGCAGTAAGAGTAGTGTTCATGTTGTCATTTCCCCTATAATTTCTCTTGGGCCAATTGTAGTACAGGTGGGCAGTCAGCTAACTTCTTATCGATGGATCTTGGTTCTCCTCCATTTTCTCTGCCATCTTTAAAATAAAGCAGATCTACAAACAAGAGTGAGAGCAGCTTGAGATAAAGGGGAGGGGTATGAAAATTTGAGAGTTTTGTTTGTTTGTTTTGTTTTTGGTGTGCAAACCCACTCTTCTTCTCCAGAGAGCAGTGGGGCTTCTCTCTGAAGTCTTGAGTTTCCTGACAATGAAATTCTGACTTGGTTTCCAGTACCAGATATGAGTTCTGTCCCACTGAGTAGGCCTCATGTCCAATCAGAGAATAGCTGTTTACATGCAGAGGTTGTGTGCCACTACTGCACAAGTGTGTACTTCTTGACCGGCTGGTTGATTTCCTATTATGTAGGGTCTCCTGCTTATTCATGCTGTTGGTGACCATTTTCCTCCAGTGTCCCCGATAGGGCTTTCCAGTACTATGAGGGCTAGCCAGGTGGGTGTTAATTACCCCTTCAGTTCCAGCATGATATTCTGATGTCCTATTGTGGGACCCTGCTAAGAGGCATGGAGGATATAGGGTTAAAGGAAGTTGAGGCCAGCCTGAAACCCAGATAATCTCTAAGCTTATCTGAGACTTTGAGACCGGTAGGTGTTCCGCCATCAAGAGCCTCCTTCTTTAATCTTAAAACTCCAGCTCCCCTGGTGGGCCACAGCAAGCAGACAATTCAAGGCCTGAGCTCACAAACCCCAGCTGTAATAACAAGCCTGGACAATAAAAGTCTAAAGGTCACAGTTCCTCTGCAGCCACCGCCATCCAGTACATGTCTAGAGTCACGCAGAAAGCCCCCTCAACTTATCTATGCAAACTAGGCATCCACAGGTTACTGGCCCCTGCCAATCCACTCATGAAACGTCCACAGACTACCCTGCCCCTACCAATCCCCTTGCTGCCTATGCCCCTACCTCTGCTTTTTCCTCTATATAAACAACCTTTATCTGTACAATAAACAAGAGCTGTTCACTGCCACATTCTCACAGGTAGCTATGCCCGTCGGCTTACTGCTATCTCAAGACTCTGCCCACCCAGCTCCATGGATGAACCGGGGTGTTAGTGTACAATGACCCCCCAAGTAATCCACGGACCGCATCCTATGACCACAGCCAGTGGTGTTATCATTGATAGGGTCTTACCTTTTAGCTCTGGCAGGTAATTGTTTTGGCAATAGCCTGCATTGTTTTGGGGACCTCATGGGGCTCCCTGGCCAACAGCTTACTGTGAAGGGCAAACCAATTCACAGCCTGAGTATTTACTGGTCAGACTCCATGATTTTAGAGTTAAGCTTTTCAGTCTGGAATGTCCCCATGTAGCGGGGACTGGGCAGGTGAACACCCCAAGGCTTCACGGCTATACTTCCCCCAGAGTTCGTATCTCAGAATGCCAAAGAATTGGACAACTTCAACAGAAAGCATTTTCTTATCACACACATTTATTATAGATTTGAGTCAGTTTAGAGGATTTGGGAAAGAGATAGGTGAAGGAGCCTTGCCATCACATCTAGCCACCAGTGTGGGGAGAACAGGTGGGAGAGGTTTTAGCCAAAATCTATGCTGTTCAAGCAAGAAAAGATCATGAGGAGGGAAGGAAATCCAGCCTGGGCTGGGGAGAACTTACCGGTTGCTAGAGAGTCAGAGGTCTTTCTTCTAAGCCATGTGGGTGAGGAAGAGACAGAGTTATCTGTTCAGTGAGTATCTCCTGCCCCAGGTGAGCAGGGAAACAGGTGGTTGGTTCATACCTGACCAATCAGTTTTAGCACCTAGGTTTGAGCTCTACTAGACACTTCCCACTCAAAGGGAAGGTGTGCAAATCCACTCTTCTTCTCCAGAGAGCAGTGGGGCTTCTCTCTGAAGTCTTGAGTTTCCTGACAATGAAATTCTGACTTGGTTTCCAGTACCAGATATGAGTACTGCTTGCCTGAAACTGTCACATCCCTCCCCCTTTATTGGAGGTTATAGCTCATAGGATGATAGACAGAATGAGGTTTCTGTGGAACCAATTCATGTTGTCTTAATTTTTGTGAAATTCCTTTCCCACCCTCCCTCCCCTATTCCCCTCTAAAATCCCCCAACCTCCGATGTTCTGTCCCTCCCCTAACCTGTCAGGTAACTCCTCCTCTCATCCATCCTTATTTCTTCTCTCCCCTGGTCTCATTCTAGTTTTATGCCCATATTCCTGTTGCTTACTGTGATGGTTAGGTTTTGTTGTCAACTTGACCTTTTTAATTATCTTGGATTGGTCTTTGAGGATGTTTACAGAAAGGCAGCCTCTCAGGGGGCAGGATATAAAGAAACTCAAAGAAGCTTGAAGTAAACATACTTTCCTGCATGGGCAGTGCAGGAAGGAAATTCCAGAGACTCAGGAAGCCATTAAGTCTGGGGAAGGGTTGTAAGACCCCACCCTAAGGCTATATAAAGGGAAAGAAATTCCTTTGCCCCTCCTGCCTGTTTTGCTGTTTTGTGTGTGTGGTGTAGGTGATGGGTTTTTCTCTCTGCTCAGACTTGTGAAAGAGGGCCAGCCTGCGGCCATAAGTAGGCTGACCACACCTCCTACTGGGAGAGAACAGCGAATCAAGAAAGGAGCACTTGTGCAATGGAGGAGCCTATGCCTGGGGGAGACAATCAACAGCTTTTAAATTCAGCCAAATATTCCACTTAGTGAGGGGGAGCCCTTAACTGGAACTGGGGATTTAGGGCGATATGCACCGGATCCCGGACTCTTGGGCTCCCAAGAAAAGATGCACTATGGGAGCAATTGACGGGGAGGCTACTAAAAATAGAATCCAGGTAATCCAGAATTGTGTCTATTTGTTAACCTGTACTGATCTCACTCTCTGATGGAGATTGTGTTTGTATTTTTCAGGATGCAGCGAGAGAGCTGTGGCCCATCTAATCCTACCATCCAACCATAGGCAGATAGCTGAGATCCTGGCAAGAGATGAGCCACCACAGTCATATTGTGGATGATCCATATGGAACCCTACAGAGAATGACGGGATGAACAAGGGACCCACAGCCACAGCCATTCAATCAACACAGGATAATCCAATGAGACAGAAACCAACAATTTTTGACACAAAGCCCCCTAAGCTCACAACATTAAAGCAGCCTTAATATTCACCCACCACAACTCAGGGAACTGAGCGGAAGAGGGGGCGGAAAGATTGTGAGAGCCGTGGTGGGGGAGACTATCCAGAGGCATGGCACCCCTCAGTAACAACACACTTGGGCCAGGAGGACTGGGCTGAGTACTAGGCTATCCATGGTCCCCTGCCACAAGGACTGATCCAGACAGCCCACGGAGGAGGATATCCAGCTGATTGGGGATGGGGAGGGAGGGCATTGGGGAATTGGGGATAACAACTCATTGTTTGCCCACTAAATAATGTAATTCATTATGAAAAAAAAAAATATATATATATGTATGTATATATATATATATATATATATATATATATATATATATATATAAAGAAATGCATTCACCTTCTAAAATAAAAAAAGAGGGCCAGCCTCTTTCGCTGTTACGGAACTTCCCCTCAATCTGTAGTTTCAATAAATACTTTCCTCCCCCAAATTGTGCCTGATTAGAAGATTCATCCCAGCGGTGTGTGGCTGACTACAACACTTACCATCATTTGCATTCATCTCCACTTGATCCCAGTGAGGAACCACAGGTGAGAGAGCACATGCGGAGTTTGTCTTTCTGTGCCTGCAGGACCTCGCTCAGAATTATTTTTTTTCTAGCTCCATCCATTTTGTTTCTTGATGCTTCACTGTTTATTTCCCTTCTGCCCTGACCTTGGTGATGGTTGAACCCATTTAAGCATTTCTGAGCACATAAGTGATCTAAAAGGGAGGAACAGGGCTCTTGTTGAGGCAGGAACAGAGGGGAGTAGCTCAAAGGTGTGACTTGTGCAGTAAGAGAAGCTGTCCAGTCTTGGTGGACAATGCATAGAGGACCTAGAATTGTGGAACATCTGTCCCCCAACCACCCTTCCCCACCCTCTTCCCCTAAATCCCTACTTGCACCTTGCTTCACCCCTCCCCACATTATTAATGTTAACAAAAGCTTCATCTTCCAGTTTTAAAGTGCAAATGATTTGGGTACGACTGCAGATGCAATAGGTCTGAGTGAACAGATAGGAAGTCCTCATGAGGCGATGCTTTCCAGGATGTAAAAGACAAGCTCCACCACCACTGGGCCCTCGCTGAGCTGGCAGGCCCCTCCATGGATCACGGGCACCCAAGTGCTCTCCGGATCCTTCATGGCCCAGTTAGGATACTCCATCTTCCTTCAGGAGCTTAAGGTGAGGACACAGAGCAAGGCAAAATGCCTTGGCAAGATGTGTAGTCAGTCTGCTAGGATCAGCAGGGTCACTCAGGCAGATATGCTGGTCATCGTTTCCCAGGAAAAAGACTTCTGTTCATCTGCTTTATACTCTGATCCACAGACTATATTCACACTTGTTATAGACTCCGTGGACTTCCAATCTATAGGACTCAGCCTTGTTCATGTTCCTGTCATCATCCACCCACTGGATATGGATCTGCTCCTGGGTATGCTCTGCATCTGCCTTCACACAGCTGACAGTGAAATCCTTCATCTCAAGACATCAATGTTTTCTGTGCCATCTTCCACAATACTGGACTATTTCTTCCAAGTTTTCCAATTTTGGGGAAATACAGGTTTTTGAAATATGCCCTGATGATTCTTCTAGTTCCATTGGTGTCAGACATGATGTCTCCATTTTCATTTCTAATCTTGTTGATCTAAGTCTTCTCTTTTTTCTTTTGATCAATTTGGCCAGTAGTTTATCAATATTGTTTAATTATTGAAGAAACAGCTCTTCAGTTCATTAATTTTAAAATTGTTTTCTTTATTTCCAATTTGTTTATTTCTGCTTTGATCTTGATAATTTCTTTCTGGCACTTTTGTTTCTTGTCTTTCCAGGGCTTTCAAATGGATATTTAAGCTACTTATTTAAGATCTGTTTTTTGTAATGTAGACATTTAGTGCTATAAACTTCCCTCTTAAAACTGCCTTCATTGTGTCCCATAAGTTTTGGTGTGTTGTGTTTTCATTGCCATTTAGTTTGATAAATTTATTGATTTCTTTTCTGATTTCTTCAACAACCCATTCATTGGCAAATAGTGAGTTTTTCAGTCTCCAGGAACTGATGTGTTTTCTATTGTTACTGTTATCATTGATTTCCAGTTTTAATGCATTGTCATCAGGTATAATGCAGGCAATTAAGTCAAATTTTCTGAATTTGTGGAGACATGCTTTATGCACTAATATATAGTCTAGTTTGGAGAAGGTTCCATGAGCAGCTGAGAATAATGTGTATTCAGTAGAATTATGGTAGAATGTTCTATAGATGTCTGTTAAGTCCATTTGATCTATGGCGTTTAGCTCCATTGTTTCTCTTTTTATTTTCTGCTTAGAGGATCTGTATTCACAGAAGTGGGATGTTAAAGTCTCCTGCTATTATTGTATTGGAATTATATCTGTTTGATGGTTTAGTTCATTTTGTTTTATAAAATTTGATGTCCCTGTGTTTCATGCACATAGGTGTATGACTGTAATATCTTCATGTTGAATTGTTGCTTTAATGAATATGAAGTGACCTTCTTTATATCTTTTAATTGCTGTGGTAGTTTAAATGGATGTCCCCCAAAAGATGCTATTTAACAGTTTATTAGTTTTTCTCTAGCACCCTGGCTAGAGGATATGTCACCTTGGCCTGGCCTAATAAGCTCTAGCCCTAAGGTATTTCTGAGGTGGATGTGAAATTCTAGCTATACATATGCAAAGAGCAGTCTGAGCTGAAGTCTGGCAGTCCTGCTGTCAGAGTGTTCTGGCTGGAAGTGCTAGATGGGTTTCTCTCTGTACTTGGATCTGTGAGAGGGGGCCAGCCTTTTCCTTCATTATTGAACTTCACCTGGATCTGTTACTTTAATAAACATTTTCCTCCCCAAAGTTGTGCCTGGTTGGAGAGTCATCCCAGCAGCCTGTGTCTGACTATGACAATTACTTTTGCCTTAAAGTTAATTTTGTCCAAAACCAGTACAGTTACTCCTGCTTGTTTTGTGTTTCCATTTGCTTGGAAAATCATTTTCTATTATTTCACCCTAAGGTGGTGTTTATCTCTAATTGTAAGGTGGGGTTTTTTGTAGACAGCAAATGGATGAATCTAGTTTTATGATCCAGTCTATTAACCTGTCTTTTGTTTGTTTGTTTGTTTCTGTTTTTTGAGGTAGGGTCTCACTGTAGCCCAGGCTGACCTGGAATTCAATATGTAGACTCAGAGTGGCCTCAAACTCATGGTAATCCTCCTACCTCTGCCTCCCAAGTGCTGGAATGAAAGATGTGTCACCACACCCAGCTTAACCTGTATCTTTTTATTGGAGAGTTGAGCCCATTAATGTTCAGAGTTATAATTGTGAGGTGTGAGTTAATCCCTGTCATGTTGAAGGTTTGATGGAATTTGGTGTTTTCTAGTTTTGATTGTTTCTTATTCTCTCTTCATGTACATGTTGGTTCATCTCCTGAGTGTGGCATATTCAATGCAGTATTCTCTGTAGGGCTGGCTAGGTGTTCATGAAATCATAAAGATGGGTTTATATCATGAAAGTTTTTTCTTTCACCTTCTATTATGATGGATTATTTTGCTCTGTATAGCATTTTGGGTTGGCAGCCATAGTCTTATAGGTTTTGAAATACCCCATTCAAAGCTCTTCTGGCTTTAAGAATTTCCATTGAAAAGTTGGATGTAATTCTGATGGGCTTACCTCTGAATGTAATGAGATGTTTTTCTCTTACACCTTTTAGTATCCTCTCTTTGTTTTCTGTGTTTAATATTTTGATTATTATGTTACATGGGGTATCTCTTCTCTGGTCCTGTGTACATGGTGTTCTGTGTACCTCCTGTACCTGGATCAGTGTCTCTTTTGTAAGGTTGGGAAATTTTTCTTCAATAATGTTGTTGATATATTTTCTATGTCACTGACCTTGCTGGTCACTCAGTTTGTCCTGGCTCTGCTATGCATAAGAGCAACTAAAATAGTCACATAAATGTTCTCAAAACGAAGAGATGACCATGAGAGCTTCTAACTTCCCTCTTCTGTTGTCTCCCCAGCAGGGCTGCATCCATGTTCTATCCTGTTCTCCTGACTCTCCCATCTCTAACTGCTGAACAGATCATCAGCCCATTGTCATTTGTGGAGGGTTCAGGCTCTCAGTTCACCTTCCCGAGGGTTCAGGCTCTCAGTTCACCTTCCCCTCTCACCCTTCTCCATACTAGGGAGCAGGGAGGAGCTGTAGGCACCCCATGTCCCTTCTGCCATATGCTGCGGAGACACCCAGGGATAGGAAGGCCACTCTGAGCCCAACGGTGGTCACTAAGTCCTGGGAACTGCAGAAGATCCCCAGTTCCAGGCTGATTCTGACAGAATCTCAGGTCAGGCTTCAGTCTGGAAGCCTCCCTTTCAGGCTCCCCTTAGTCCCTAAAGATCAGCTAACTGGGTCCCTTGGGCACTGTTGCAGTCAGCTTTCTTGTTGCTGGCACAAGAACCCAACCAAAAGCAGCTTGTGGGAGAAATGGGTTTATTTTGGCTTACAGACTTGTGAGGAAAACTTCATCATGGCAGGGAAAATAATGGCATGAGAAGAGGTTGGACATCACCTCCTGGCCAACATCAGATGGACAACCCACAACAGGAGTGTGCCAAACACTGGAAAGGGAAAGCTGGCTTTAACACCTGTGATGGTTAGGTTTTGTTGTCAACTTGATATTTTTAATTATCGTAGGTGGGTCTCTGAGGATGTTCACAGGAAGCAGCCTCTCAGTAGGGGGCAGGATGTAAGGAAGCTCAAGAAAGCTAGCAGTAAACATCCTTTCCTATGTGGGCAGTGCAGGAAGGAAATTCCAGAGACTCGGGAAGCCATTAAGTCTGGGGAAGGGTTGCAAGACCCCACCCTAAGGCTATGAAAAGGGGAAGAAATTCTCTCCTGTTCTCCCTGCTTGTTGGCTGCTGGTGCTTGTAAGTGACTTACACTCATCCTGTTTTCCTGGACATCAGAACCCAGTTTCCTCGGCCTCACATGGTGGACTTGAAGAGCAGACACTACCAAGGGAGCCATCGGGCCTTCTGGGCTGGATTGGGACTGCTGAGGCCTCCAGCCATGTGGACTGAACAACTACTGGTTTCTTTACCTGTGGGCCCACAGACTGCTATTATTGTACTGTTGTAAGCTACCCCAATAAATTCACTTTTACTACAATCCATTCTGTCAACTCTGTTTCCTCTAGAGAACCCTGAATAATACAGCACCCATAAGCCCACCCCCAACAACGCACCGCCATCAAGGTTCCAATTCCAAAATTGCTACCAGCTGGGGGTCAAGCATTCAATACAAGTTTATAGGAGACGAATCAAACCACCACAAGCACCCATTAACTCCTGCAGTGTGCTTTCTACTAGGCTCTATTCTGAATGACTCTCATGTCCCCTCCCTGTGCTTAGTGTTGTCGTCCTAATGTCTTTTACATCAGGGGATTTCTTGGGACACTAAGGTTGCACTGATGTGACCCATAGCACTGTCTGGAACTGGACACATCTTTATGAGCTTACTTTGCTGTTAAGTTCCACAGGAGGTCCAGGGGCTGAGACCTCTGAGATTCATCTACACAACACTACCCACATGCTGGGAATATGAGTAGCCCTAGGGAGATGTACAGAAAATGGTTTCCCAAAATGAAACAACACTTACCTGGTAAATCAAGCTGTTACACAGCCACCCTCCTTCCTCAGACTACCACGCCTACTGTGGACATTGACCTCCCTTGCCCACCAACATCTGCCCTCCATGTCTTTTAGACATGATTCCTGGAAGATTTTGGCCCTCTGCCTTCAAAGGCACCAGCCAAGCTCACAGCCTGTCACAGCATCCTACAGTTGTGGCAGGAGACTATACCCTCAACCCCACCCCTCAGACTGTGCATCTGTGGACAGACACACCTGGTTCCAGCAGTCCAAAGGATAGTCACTGGCCAGAAGGACCCTCCCAACAACCCCTCAGCCTCCACTTTCCTCCCATGCCATCATCCCTACTCTTCTTCCAGAGACTTCTGTTTAATGGGAAAGTTCCCAGCTTGGCCTCCTGTTCTCATGGGAGTGTAAGGGTAGGACATGAACTCTTCCACAGGGAGCTTGCTCATGGATGGAAGTGTTATGAACAGTGCATACAGAGGTCAGCACCTTCTCTATCTTGTGCTCTAAACCTGTGACCAGATGCCACAGCCTTGCTTACTGCCCTCCTAGTCCCTACGTCACAGCCTTGCATGAGACATACACAGCACACAGAGCAATCAATCGTGAGTATTGCTCAATGGAAGAGGAAGCATGTTCTCACCACCATTATTCACTCTCCACACTCAATGGTGTGTAGCTCTGGCTTTGGACACTGCATGAAACCATATGAGGATTCTATGCATTACACCCATGACCCCAAATATGTCTACTTGCCCAGTGCCACTCCTCCCATAGTCCTGGTGCCCTGCTCTGCTCTCTGTCCCCCAGTAGTTCTGGATGTTGGGATATGGAAGCTAGCCATGTGCAACCTGGAATTTTGTTCCCTTCACTGGTCTAAAACGTTAGACCCACCCTACTGTCCTGCCCCACCATCTGCCCTCGTTACCACTTAGCCAATTCTGTTCAGGGGTTGGGTCACCATTCCACACCCAACCACAGGCCAAGGTGCATTCTGGCTGATTCAGGGGACTGCACTTGTCACCCTGAAGACTTTCTGATGTTCTGCAGCTCCAGTTGCACTGGCATTGTCACTGTCCTCTTTCTTTCCGTTCTTCAAATAAACAAATGTGTGTGCAGGCACCTCATGGGGTTTGCTTAGTATTTTCCTTCTCACGAGATTGAACATTTCTTTCTGGGTTTATTTGGCAAGTGTTCTTTTTATTTACTGTCTTCTAAATTCATGCCAGTTAAAAGACATTGGGGCCTTTGTTTAGTTATTACTGCTTCTACCAGGATTCTTAGCTATTCTAGATACAAATGTATTTAATATTAGCATAGATATGAGTGGCAGGGGCTCCTGCCCATCTGCAGCTGTATTATTCTCTCAATCACATCTTTTCCACAGTAAAGACTTTAACTTTGATGAAACCAATTTTCTTCATGGATCATGCTTTTGGCATTGCTTACAAGGTCAAAGTTTTTTCTCTTATTTTCTTGTAAAAACATTGTTACTTTATATTTCATATTGTATCCTTGACATAGTTTGAGGCAAGTTTTAGAGGAGGTATGAGATAGAAGTTGAAGTCATTTTTCTTAGTATATAGACAGCTACTAAAATGCTATTTGTTGGAAAGACACTGCCTGTCAACAAAAGCATTAACATACAGAAATTGTCTGCAAACAGCTCGCACTGTGGAAGGATGAAGGTTGGGAAGGGACTCGATGTCCTTGGCATCAGCAGCAGACAAGGGGCACTCTGCCTGGGTGTGGGCACCAGCATGGGTGGTTCTGGCTCTAGAAAGGTATCACTTGTCCCACTATGTCCCTGGGAGCAGTACAGAAGCCAATGTACCTCTGGGGCAGCCTTCAGGTTCCAGAATTTTCCAGGCTTCTGGGATTCTAGAGTAAAGCCTGCTGCTCCTTGGGCAACTAACAGGGCTGTGAGTTAGGTCTCATGTTGGACCAAAGTTGGGTCAGGGTCCTCAGAGCTGAGGGGAAGTTCCCCCCTTTCCCAGCTCTGAGACCCAGCATGGTTCCCAGCTCATGACTTCTCTGATGGCCTGGGGTCAGGGACACTCCCTTGCTCTCCAGGGAACCATAATTAGGCTTCTCAGGCAAGGAGTAGATAAAAGTGACATTTCATGACACTAATGAACTACTACTTCTCTACAGAGCCCCTGGTTTTATCTGAGATGCAAAATGAGATCAACCTAAGCAGCTGGCCTGTGTGTAACTCAGGGACAGGACAAGTTTGTGCAGGGGGAAAGACAGCCCTGATCCCCGCTTCTTGGCACCAATTTTCTGTATTAGTTCTTTTTTAAAGAATTTTATTTATTTGAAAGGTGAGAAAGAGAAAGAACTGGTGCAGCAGTGCCTCTTGACACTGCAAATGAACTCCAGATGCATGTGATACCTTGTACATTGGGCTTTACGTGGGTACTGGGTAATTGAACCCAAACTCTCAGGCTTTGGAAGCAAGAGCCTTAACTGTTGAGTCATCTCTCCAAGCCCCTTAGTTACATTCTCATTGCTGGCACAACATACCCTGTGGTACTCTGCTAATGAGGCATGAAGGATGTAGGGTTTTGCTGAGTCTGGCAGGCTTCTGGGACAGTCTCCTCCTGATAAGGAAGTTGAGGCAAAGTCCGAGGGCCCCTGTAAATCTTAGCAATCCTGAAAACTCCAAAGCCCCTAGGCAGGCCACAGCTGTCCCAAAGATAAGATAAGCAGTTCAAAGCCTAACTTATTCCAACTGCAAATAACAAACCTAAAGGTTTCATTTCCTCTGCTAACATCACCATTCTATCCATGTATAGAGTCATGTAGCCCCCTCAATTTATCTATGTAAATTAGGATACTGGCCCCTACCAATCAAACTCATGAGATGCTCACAGATCTTGCTTCCTATGCTTCTACCTCTGACTTTTCTCTATAAAAACAACTGTTATCTACCAATAAAATGAGAACTTCCCACTGCCGCATTCTCCCGAGAGTCTCATCTCTCGTCGGCTCACGGCTATTCCAAGCCACTGCTCACCCAGCTCCCGTGGGTGAATGGGGAGTTGATGCGCGCTGCAACCCCCTAAGTAACCCACGGACCCAGAATACCCAACCAGAAGCAGCTTTTAGAAGAAAAAAGACATTAATTGGGCTCACAGTTTGTAGTGGAGAAAGCATGGCAGGAGCAGAGGGCCAGATCACATCATCTCATCAGCAGAGAAGTGGAGAGAGAATAGCAAGTGGGGCCAGGCTGAAACACTTCAAGGTCTGCCCTCAGCAGCACACTTCCTCCAGTAAACTTCCTAAAGGTTCCAAAGCCTTGCTAACAGTGCCATCAACTTAAGTATTCAAGCACATGAGCCTTAGTAGGATATTTTACATTCAGACCATCACAGAAAATTATAAGTGTTTCAAATCTTTCCATTGCCTTTGTGCTTACAAAGTTCATTGTAGAGATGGCAAAAATGAGCTAGTAGTAATCCTGCCAAAGGAGGCTCAGGGGATTCAGGAAGTCGTGTTAGCTAGAAATGAACATCCCTTCCTGGGAAAGCAGTACAAGAAGGAAATTCCAGAGACTCAGGAATCAACAAGTCTGGGAAGGGTTGTAAGACCCTGCCCTAAGGCTATATAAAAGGGAAGGAAATCTCTCTCTCCCTCATCTGTTTGCTGGTGTGTATGGTCTCTCTCTCTCTCTCTCTCTCTCTCTCTCTCTCTCTTTCTCTCTCTCTCTCTCTCTCTCTCTCTCTCTCTCTGCTTAGACCTATAAAAGGGGAACCTCTTTCACCATTATGGAACTTCCACTGGATCTATAACCTCAATAACGCCCCCCTTCCATTACTGTGCCTGGTTTGAAGGATCAATCCAGCGGTGTGTGGCTGACTATAACAGTTTTGATACCAGGAGTGGAGTGATATTTCTGAAATGAATCTGACCTGTGGGTTTTGATCTTCTAGAACTTGTATGCTAGAGGAATGGACAAGAATTTGGTACTTGCAACTGAAGACACCTGTCATGGTTTGATCCAGGTGTCCCCCACAAACAAATGAATGTGTTCTGATAGATCGATCCTCAGCTGATGGCAATTCGGGAATTAGAACCTCACTAGAGCCGTGTTGTTGGGGCGGGCTTATGGGGGTTATAAGCCAGCTCCCCCTTGTCAGTATTTGGCACATCTTCCTGCCACTGTTTTCAGGGCTGTGGCAGAGGTGATGTCCACCCCTCTGCTCATGCCATCGTTTTCCCTGCCAGGATGGAGTCTCCCCTCGAGTTCGTAAGCCAAATAAACCCATTCCTCCACAAGCCGCTTTTGTTTGGGTTCTTTCTGTGCAGCAACTAAGAAGCTGACCGCAACAGTTTTGGTACCAGGATGTGGGGTCATCTGTTGCTGCTAGAACCCTGATTCTGTGGCTTTGGACCTTTTGGAAGTGATCTGCAGGAGGAATATGGATGGATTGGAAACCTCGTCCTAAGAGGTGCCTCGCAGTGCTGTGAGTACAGCGTGATGGACCACTCTGGTCAGAGTTACAAGACCTGAATGTAGTGAGAACTATGGACTGTGAGGTTTGGCTTACGAGGGTGAGAAAGAACTTGGTCAGGACTGTGCCAGAAGCAGTTTGCGTGAGAGGCTTGCTGCATTCTGCCTGCCTGTGTCCTGGAAACCTGTGCAGGGTTGCTTGACGTAAAGATGGACTGGTGTGAGCAGATGGAGATGGCACAGAAAGAAAGATCTTTGGGTCAAAACTGCTGCCCGTTCACCTGCAATTGTTTGAGAGATTACAACCACTGAGATTCAGCCAACTGGTCTGCATTGAAACAACAGGAAGAATGCAGACTCTTTGAAGTAAGGGGCCTGAATGCTTTGATCCCCCCTGGATTAACAAATTGGTAGCCCACCTGGTTCTGTGGAATGGAGATTGGTTAGAAAGAGAGGGTCATTGGATTTGCAACACAGTTTTGTTTTTGAAAAATGGCCATTGGCATGTGAAGCAGGTGTGCTAGGTTACCTGCATGGAGTCCGATGGAGCCATGAGGATGAACTGTGGGTTGCAATGGAGACCCACAGAATTCCAGGACTATGGATGGGTGCCAAGGCGAGCTGCCAGTACTGGATGAAGTTTTCCCGGACTATAAGTAACCGAGCTGGAGGGGCGGAATTGAATCTCCAAGAGACTTGTGTTATTGGTTAGAATCATTGAACTTGGATTAAGAGATTGATGGTGCCCTGTTTGTTTTAAATCTTGTATTGGTCAATCTGTTTTTGCTGTGCCTCATGTTTTGCAGTGTAAATGTTCTGTGCCATTACGGGTTTATTTTTGGTATTATGGCTCAGTTGAAAGCTGCAGGGACTTAAGAGTTGAGCTGAACACATTGTATTTATATCATGTATGATTATTAGTTTGTGGGGGCCAGGGGTGGACTGTCATGGCTTGATCCAGGTGTCCCCCACAAACAAATGAATGTGTTCTGATAGATCGATCCTCAGCTGATGGCAATTTGGGAATTAGAACCTCACTAGAGCTGTGTTGTTGGGGCGGGCTTATAAGGGTTATAAGCCAGCTCCCCCTTGCCAGGATTTGGCACACCTTGCCGCTGTCTGCAGTGCTGTGGCAGAGGTGATGTCCACCCCTCTGCTCATGCCATCGTTTTTCCCTGCCAGGATGGAGTCTCCCCTCGAGTCCATAAGCCAAATAAACCCATTCCTCCATAAGCCCCTCTTGTTTGGGTTCTTTCTGTTCAGCAACTAAGAAGCTGACCACAACAACACCTTTCAGAATGGTAAGCCAAGTTTTATGGACTATTCTGGTGAGAATTTGAAAATGCTAAGTGCAGAGAGAATTGCATTTGGAGGCTTGGCTTATGAACTTTCTAAGGGGAAGGAGAGACTGCAAAAAACTTTATTGGAACTACATTGCTGGAATAAGGGCTGAACGTGTTCTATTGCTCATGCCCAGAGAGTTTGATCAAGGTTGAATTTAAGTAATGGACTGATGCGCTTGGCTAACAATATGGAACTGAGAATTTAAGACTTAAAGTTGGAAAATTTCAAGAAAGTTTTACTCACTGACACAGATCCTGGCTTTAGGTTACTGACATTGCTTTTGTCAGTACGTTAGCAATCTTAAAGTAGATAGATCAACTGCTCTACATTGAAGCAATGGAAAGGATGCCTGCTGTGTTTCCACCCAGGAAGGACTAAATGATAAATTGTGCAAACTTTTGGACTGAGATAGCTGAAGGAATCTGCTCTTCAAGGTCATGGTTTATTTTGTCTCTGAATTAACAACATGGCTGTGTCCTGCATACCTGGATTTGCTTTTGGAAGCAGGAAAAATGCATGTGTGGAGTGGGTCATGAAGTGCACATGGTTCCAGGAGCTGCTGCTGAGATGAGGTATATGGAAAAGTGTGTGAAGTCCCTGATAGGCCAATGAAGCTATTGGAAGATGAACTGTGGTTTGCAATGGGGACCCGAAGATGTTTGGATATACCAGAACTGTGCAAGGACAGGCAGGGGTCTGAGAAGCACTCTGACAGGGAATGCTCTGGGAGGCTGCATCCATCCTGGGGAGGGAAGGGAATCTCAGCTTCAGAACATAGCCAGGAAACATGTATACCTGTTAACCACACAGCAATTTCAAAATCAGATACCAGGACCACCTAGTCTCTCTTCCTGGATGCCAACAGAGAGAGGTCTCCTGGAGCAGTGTCCCCCCATAAGGGCTAGATGGCAGCCATAGGCAGGATCCAATTCCACTGTTCAAGGAAGGCAATCAGCATTTCCCTGCAGAATGTGCCAGTCAAGGGGGAATTTGAGATTGAAAGAAATACAAATTTCTTCCCTTCAGTTTGCTGGCCTTCTCCTTGAGAAGTCTGTCCTGCATATCCACAGGGAAGGGCTACACAGACTTAAAGATGTCCACATCTGCTTCCCTGGAATCTCCCCTCTGAGAATGAGCTACAGAGAAGTGTTGGGGTGGACAGATTCCCAGCTCTTTCCCCTGAACTATGGGACGTATTGATTGAGATAACACCCTCATCAAGACCCTGAATAATCAAAATGCAAAATGACCAATCTGAATTCTGTGTGGGACAATCAGAATAGAACAGAGACCAATCAGAATAAATCACAAACAAGTCTGGATGGGCATGGGAGGATCTATGCTGGCATCACACTGCCTAGACAACTTATCCCTCCACCCAGGCAATGGGTCTTAAGGCACAGGTAGCTGGAAGAGCCAAGTCCCCCTTCTGTCTGTACAAGGGATGCCCCCCGAAAGAGAACGGTGGTGGGTAAAAGAGCACTGGGCTGTACTGGTCTTTCTCTCTGCCAGACCCCAGGCACCTCAGGTAGCCACAGGCAAAGCCAGCATCCATGTCCTTGCTGGACTAGCTGTTCCTTACAGCTTGGATGATTTAGTCATGTCCCAGGAGATGACTGTAACTCAGGTACATTAATTCTTAATAGTTAGTTGGTCAGACTGGAGAGATGGCTCAGCAGTTAAGGCACTTGCCTCCAGTGCCTAAGGCCCCGGGTTCAATTCCCCAGGACCCACATAAGCCAGACCCACAAGGTGGTGGCCCCGGTGCTCGCTTTCTCTCTCTCTCTCTCTCTCTCTCTCTCTCTCTCTCTCTCTCTCTCTCTCTCTCTCTCTGTATCTCTCTGCTTGAAAATGAATAAATAAAATATTTTTTAAAATAGTCAGTTGGCACTTGTTGTAAAGGATGAGCGTCCTCTCTGGTTCCTATCCACCCCATCCTTAAGACTGAGTGGAGGACATCCCTTTAGTTGTAATACGAGATGTGTTTCCTGGAGAGTTTATGGATCAGTGTTTCAGTTTATCATCTGGGGACACTTTGACAGCACTGTCCATTGCTCTGTGGAACTCAGTTCTATGTCAAGCTCTGGTGAAAGGAGAGAGCCCATAGAAATTTTCCTTCATTCCCCAAATGTCTCCTAAACTGAGTTGTGGCTCACAAACTGGCCTCTGTAGGGACAGTTCAACCAGTGGACTGAGCCTAGGACAGAAATGAGAGCACATAACTAGATGTCTCCTTGCTGTTTGGTGTCCTCTGCACAGTAGGAAAGTTGGCCCTTAGGCAACATACCACCAACAGCCTTCACCCCAAGGCCTTTTCCACATCCATAAGTGTAACAAAAAAGTTTCAAAGCAAGTTAAGAAAGGAAGAAATGCACAGGCAACTCTATAGCAAGAGCAAGCTTTATTCAGGGACTGAGAGAGAAGCCTCGGTTTCCAGCAACACTCTGACCCTGGGAACAAGAGAGTGAGCTGGGAGGCATGTACCTGGTTATTGGTCTTAGGGTGGGAATAGGGGCTTTCTGGAAGCAAAATGAGGAAGGATGAAGTGATTATGTTGGGGGCTGCAAGCTGTTTCATCAGTTGTTTTAGTTTCCAGAGGTAGCAAGTCAGCAAGTGGCTTCTTGTTGCCTATGATAGAGGGGCAGTTGATTATTTATGGGCAGACTGTGGCTAAAGTTTGTTTGCAAGTCTGAAATCTCTAAGAAAATCCCCTGGTGTTTGTCCAGGGTCTGTTTGCTGTTTGATAAGGATGTGCCCTGAATGGGGTTTAAGACCCTCCCCAGTCCAGGGACAGTACACACAGCCAGGTCTCAGCCGGGAGACACACTGCACCACCCCAGCACATAATTGCCCTAAACCGGGGTAGAATTCTGCCAGAGCCAACCAGATTCCAGGAACCTTTAGGTGAATGGTTCTGTCCGTTCATATCACCTATGACCCAAGCATGGACACAAGGCAGTCACCAGCAGCACAGAGAGGAGGGTCTGCCTGAAGGTGGTATCAGTCTAGAGGAATCATGGCCCAGGGATAACAAAGACCACATGGAGCCCCCAAAGCACCCTGAACCAGAGTTAGCTACCACTTGCTCTCCCTTAGGTAGACCTAAAGGCTACTTCCTTTGGGGTTCAATCCAGGGTGGACTGGCTTTCTGTCACTAAGAAGTGAAGATGAAATGGTACTGTATGATTCTGTTTCCTCAGAACTGAAATACTGGCTTCTGGAGGGAGTCAAGAGGTCAAGAAGTCTGGGAGAACTGAAACTTACAGGTCACAGGACCACTCCCCAAGGTTACAGGAATGGTAAACAACTGTTGACAGGCAGACTTTGACCAGTGTTCTGTAGCAACTGAAACATTCCCTCCTTGGGGGAGAGAAAGGACAATCGGGAGACTCAGGAAGTCAAAGGGAAAAGGTTGCAAGACCCTTCTATTCCTAAGGGAATATAAAGGAAAACTGCTTGGGGAGACATTTTCCGATTGAGCTGCCTGCAAGTTTAGGTACTGTGCTCAAGACTGACTGGCTGAGCTGCCTGCAGGGTGTGCAGTGTGCTCTAGAGATGCAACTTCCATGAGTCGTCACCTCTTCTGTGGTGGGCTTTTTGGTGATACAGCTGCCTTTTGAATCATTCATATCTCCTGTTAGCAACCCTTCACCTTACTCTGTAAGTAACCCACATAAGTACATTGGTTCACCAAATCTGCTTTCGATGCAATTGTACTTTGGTCTGTCATCTGTGCCCTACCTGGGGTGAAGAGATGTGTGTTTGTGTCTCTCCAGGGAAAGCATTTCTCATGGCAAATGCTAAACACTTCAGAGATCATCAGGGGAGCATTGAGAAATCTGTGGGTACCAGACAACATCACTCAGTATCAAACACATGGTCATTGAGAGAGAGAGAGAGAGAGAGAGAGAGAGAGAGGTTGTATGATATAGTGCTTCCAATAATGTCACCTCTGTGTGCCCAGGATGGAGCAAGTAGAGCTCAGCACCCCAACACATCCATGGGGCTTGATAGAGGGTAAGTCTCAATACCATGATGTCATAACGTCATCCCTGTCATCACCTCCGAATCACTGCATCACTGTCATCACCTCCACACGCCTCCCATCATTCCTTCACTGTCTTTTCTTCATCATCACTCCATTACTGTTATCACTTCCTTACTGTAGCCTAGCTATTGCATACGCCATGAATGGTCCCCTTTCCAGCTTCTTTGTTAATCATTCTCTTCCTCTTCAACTGTGGACCAGCTCAGCCTCGGTCCCACTTCCCATTCCAGTTCTCACTCTCTAGGGGTCAGTGCCACAGTTGAATCCCTTTTAGGCATCGCTAACAACACATTCAGAGCACCTAAGCTCTCCCACTTCCTCTTTCTCATATCACCACTTATCACTCTAGCATGGGTTGTCATGGTGACTGAGCAGCTCCAAGATGCTCAGTGAGAAACACGGATGTCTTGTTTAATGGTGAGATGGATTAACACAGATCAGATCAACTCAAAATTCCTCTCAGATAAGGTTTCCTTCTATCTATAAACACCTGCCCAATGCTGTGCTCCACAATGAGGATCCTGTGCTCTGCCCTGGATCTGGGGGCTTCCTGGAGAATGGGAAACCTCAGTGTGGAGAACAGCCTGCAGATCAGGGGTGAAGGATAAATACTACATCCCCAAGACATGTCTCCCAGCCTCCCTTGCTGGCACTGGCAGCTAAAAATCCTTTCCCAGAAACTGGATGGATGATGGAAATTAGGGCCAGTTCACTGCCCAGTGGGAAGGAGGCCAGGAACAACATGCCATCCAGACACAATTCAGGCTGCCCATTTGCATATAATTTGCATAGAATCATTAATGCTTCTTTACTGCCATCACCTCTAGTAGTAGCTCAGGGTGGAAGAGGTGGTGGATGCTCAGCTGAGCACATATGTAATGGAAGCATCACCACATGCCCAGAGACTGTAGCATTTAGGAGGGGACAATGCTCCTTCCATCAGAGCCCAGGAGAATCCCTAGAGAACTTGCAGATCCCCTGAATCCCACCCACACAGTACCATGAGTCCAGGGATTGAACCTAAGATCCAGTGCCTCAGGGGCTTCCACAGTGCATCTGAGACCATCATGGCCCAGTCTCCCAAGGACCACCCTCGAGGGAAGCTTGTGGGACACCAAGATTCAGCTTCCCCCAAGAACTGGTCTGCCAGCAAGATCTGTGGGGTCTCTAGGATCTATGTGAAAGGCTGAAGCTGGGGCGCTGCCTGTAGAGCCTGGCATAGGCAGCAACCAGGAGGACTCTCAAGATCCTGAGGAGGAGCATTGGGGTCCTGATGGAAATCCCAAGTGTGTGGAGGGAGTTGGAAACTGCTGGTCAAAGGCAGGACCTCCAAGGCTTTCTGAATGGTCACAAGGAGCTCCATGCTGTACTAAATAAACTGGAAGCAGAGAAGACAGGCTCCACTCAGTCACTCCTCCTTGAAAAGCTCAGAACTGGGACCATAGCTCAGAAAGGCCACTACAGTGCTGTGCATTCTGTTGGAGGCAGAAGTGTGGTGGAGAGGTGAGGGAGGAAGCAGGAGCCTGAGTCACAGGCCTTCTTCCTCTCTAGATGCATTCCTGTCACATGCTGAGCTAGAAACACTCCTCTACTCCCTCAGCTGTGCGAGGTCACACAGTGTCACTGCTGCTGCCAATATGAGCTCTGGTCCTAGTGGTTGGAGGATAGGTGTGTTTTCAATGTTTTCAAAACAAAAGAAGTGTTTTCTATGCACGGGCCAGCCTGGCTTTCTAATGTGAAGAAATAGCAGTTGCATCATTAATACACATATAAATAGACTGGTGAATGTGCAGGAAGCACCAAGAAGAAATGTAACCCAGTTCAGTGGCGCTGTTGTGGACTGAGGTACCCAACAGCAAGAGCAGTGAGGATGGAGTGGATCCAAGGGACATCGCTGCAGCTGTAGATCTAGCCAGTAAGAGAGAGGGGCTATGGTTCCAGAACCTTCTGCATCTTCAAGGCAGACCTGGTTGACAGGGACCCTTTCTGAAACCAACATTTTCTTCATCATCTAACCCATCTCCTGACCTTCCTAAGAGCATACACTGAGACAACAGCTCTGGAAGCCCAGTGTGCCACACCTGGGAGGCAGTCAGCAGGGTGGGGCCATGGCCCAGGGTGGCAGGATCTGTGACACTGCTCTCTCTAGGTCCAGAATGAGCCTGATTCCAGACACGGGTGGCAGGCTCTCCACCCAAGTGACCCCTAAACTGCCCTACCCAGCACTCTTTGCCCTCCTCTCCCCTAGACCCTCTCCCCTTTCTTCTCCTCTTGTCTCTCCTCCCAGCACTGACAGGTCCGCAGGCCAGGTGACCGCTGGGCTCTGTCCATGGTGCTGAAACCTGCTGTGGCTTCCAGGATGCAGATTTTGTCCCTGGTGAGCAGTCCTGGGGACACCTAGTATAGAGTGGTTCTGATGATCCTATCCTGCATAAATCCAATGGGTGACGGTGAGAACGCTCCTGACCCAGAATGTCCCTCCTAGAGGATGCTTCTAAGGAGGAGCCTAGGGACACCTACATCCCCCTGAATGACACATTCTCCATGGTACATGATGGACAGCTGCAGAGTACACTAAGCTCTTTAGACTGTGAGGCTGTTGGCAGTGGGGCCACGCTGATGGGGTCAGGCACCAACACAGCATGTGTTCATCAAACTGTGAGCATGGCACTATAGCCCTGAAGTCTCAGAGCAGTGGACAAGGAGACCAAGAAGTGGGCCTCTGTGTATGCCTCAGCATGAAGCAGGCAGAATGTGGCAGATGGATATGACAGGCCCTAGCTTGCACCTCAGCGGCTCTGCAAAGATTTTTCCAGCATTAGTTTCCCATAACCTGGAATTGGGTTTGGCTTGAAAAACCTTTTATGACAATGGGATAAATGAAAGCCAAGGTGCTGTTGACCATGATGCTCCTGGAAGCAGAAGAAACAGATGTGCTCCCACAACCAGACATAAAGCAGGAACATGGGAAAAATATCAGATGTCACAGGCATGAGTATAGAAGGTTCATGGTATTCCATAGGACAAGAAATAAATAGTATAAATACTGACAGACCTGATCCAAAGCAACCGAGGACCAGGATGTGCCACCCAGACACACCACTGGGGTAGGAGCATCACCCTTAGCTAAACGACCCTCCGTTTCTGCCTACAGCTGAGCTCCCAAACAACTCAGTCATCATGTGTCCCCTCGAGCAGCCTTGATCTTTGCTTCCAGGAACAGAGGCAGATGGGAGTCTCCAACCACCCTGCTCCCTCTGGTCTCCTCAGGCGCATGATCTTCATTAAAACCTCGGTGTTTTTTTTTAAACTCTCATATTTGCATACCCCCCTTTGACTCAAGCTGCGCTCTGGAGAATCTGCTTTACTTTACAGATGGCAGAGAAATGGAGGAGAACAAAGTCCGTCGATAAGAAGCTAGTTGATTGTCCACCATGAGATGTGCCACCTCTACTACATCTGGCCAAGGAAAGTGATGACATGGACACTGCTCTTACTGCCAGCCTGACAACCAGCCCCAGGTTGATGGTGACAAACACAAGGATCAACCAAAACCTATCAAAACAGAAATTCAGAGGCTACAGAGAACTCAACACTAAATCAAACTGTCAACAGGCCTGCTCAGGGAACATTGCAGAAGAGAGGGCAGAAAGATTTAAAAAGTCACATAATGGGTATGAATATCCTGAGGCACACCGTCCCCCCACTATCCCACAGGGATTGACTGAGGCCTTCATGACCCCACAGTGAATACCATAACCCCACTGAGGAAGGCCTCCAGGGTAATGGGAACTGGGGCAAAAGGATAAAAGAGAATAACCCGTATAATTAATATAAATTTAAAAAACGTGTATTTGTACAAGTGTCCTTCTGCCCTCTAGGCCTCCGTCCTGGAACATCTAGGTGTTGAAGCCTCACTGCACATTTGGGGTTTTGCTTATTTCTGTGATGCCTGTGTGTATATGAAGTAAAAGAAAATTCTAAGTTGTATGCTTTTTCTCCTGTTAATCTGTATTTTATCAATTTAATGCATAGGCCCACAGCTACTGAACCTAACAAAGTAGTGTAAAATGCTTTTATCCCCTATTGTCCTTAGAAATTAATGTTCTCAAATATATCTCCTTTTACTCACCCACAACCACTGGAGATTTCTCAACTACCTTAGTTCAGGGCAAGTTTGTGAAAACAGCTGCGGTAGTCTAAGTAAAATCATTGTCATATTAATTTCCATGTTAACACTTTTCCCAAGTTTGTTTTAGGCTGGCGTGGGTTCTGGCCACATTGAATTGTGCAACATGGAAGGAGCTATCAGGCTGGAGTCCCATGGAGCTCTGCCCAATGTGGTCAAGTGTGGGAGATGGACACTTGCAACTCTTCTGAAGACCCTCCAAGCCCACAGGCTGCTGGGAAGGTGGAGCCCAGACCATGACTAACTCTGCCTCCTGGAGCCAGCTGGGAAACCTACTATGTAGCTGCCTCTCATTAAGCAGCTCTAAACCAGGCTCCCCCAGTGCCCTGGGAAGGACAGTGGGCAAAGAGTGGAAGATCTCCAAGAGGAGGCAGGGGCTGTGCCACAGGGCTATGATCTCCCTCTCCTGTGGGACTGCAATCACCCCACCAGCATCTCAGAACCTGAGAGCTCCTGTTCCAGATCAGGGTCCCTCTGGCCAACTCTAGACCCCCTCCAAGTGAACCAAATGTCACTTAGGTGATTTGCAGTATGAGGGGAATGCTTATTTTTACATTTCAACTCACATTATAAAATACAAATACTGGTAGTGAAATTCATGCTGATGGCTTGAAGTTTGAATGTGTGTTACTGAGAGCCTCATGCAGTGGGGCTGTGGCAGGTTGAGACACTGTGGAAGTCATAGTCTCCTGCACCTCCCATAGCATTGTTCCTGGTGGTCAGCAAGCGCTGTGTGGCCACGTTGAGCTGGAGCTTAAGGTTGAGTGCCCTGTGCCTTACTTAGATGGATGCTCTCACCCAGGCTGTCCAGGCTCTTAGTGGCCGGCCATAGGGGCTCCATCCTGGATTTGTCCTGGAGGCCTCGCTTCTCCAATGTGGTTGTGCTGGTTGGAGCTATGTTGTTTGCTAGGGAAAGCTCTGCTACATGGAGCTGTGTCTGACTCCCTTCCACACAAAGGCCAGACAGAGCGCTTGGAATCTGGGGTTTGGGCTTCTCCATTCCTCAATCTGCTGAGCCTCAGAGTGACAGAGCGCTTGGAATCTGGGGTTTGGGCTTCTCCATTCCTCAATCTGCTGAGCCTCAGGGTGACAGAGCGCTTGGAATCTGGGGTTTGGGCTTCTCCATTCCTCAATCTGCTGAGCCTCAGGGCCCAGGGTCACAGGCTCAGACCAGGGCAACCTTGCAGGAGATGGGAGAGCTCCTGACAGGCTACTGCTCCAGGCTCCAGTTCCCCAGGACCCTGAGCAAGGACCCTGAGAGCATAGGGCAGTGCTGAGTCCAAGTCTGAGTACCCAGGTGAGCAGAGATGCTAGTGGCCCCTCCTGGAACCACGTGCTGAAAGAGTTCTCCCATCTTTCAGGAGTAAAGCTGAGGGACAGGGTAAAGGCTGGTTGCTGTTGT
>PVHP010011326.1:0-45244 GCA_004024765.1 Zapus hudsonius | reverse complement strand
TCTCTCTCTCTCTCTCTCTGCTTGAAAATGAATAAATAAAAAATATTTAAAAAATACTTCCTATCTATGATGAAGAAATAAAGTATTGCCATGAGTTTTAACATTAATTTCTTTTAAAAATGTATTGTGAGTTACAAACTATAAACTTCATATTTCTCTTACTGAACTTATCTCTACTTGTGATTACTGACTCTGTACTTTGAATATTTATTAGGTGTTATATTTCTTATTAATGTAAAAGCTCCTTAATTAAATACTCATGTCTCATTTATCTTTTTATCAGAATACTCAGCACATATGTGTCAGGTTTTTTTCAAATATAATATGAACTATAAATCAACAACAAAAATTAATGAAAATCCACGTAAAGCCAGATAGATGCACAAGGTGGTGCATGCATCTGGAGTTTGTTTGCAGTGGCTGGAGGTCCTGGTGTGCTCATTCTCTCTCTCTCTGTCTCTCTTTCTCTGTCTTTCTCTCTGTGTGTCTCTCCTCTCTCTCAAATAAATAAACAAAATATTTTCTTAAAATATTTTGGTTAAAGTGAATTCATATGGGTATACCATACAACTCTTACCCATCGGAACTGGGGCCATTGGAATGTATAATGGCAACTATAAGTAGCAAATGTCTGATATGGTTTAGTCTAATTACAGTAACAAGATAAGTTGTCTTGATGTAACAAATTATGATCCAATGATTAATAGGTTCATAATAGACATTTACAATTTCTAGTATCTTTAGCTTTATTTCTTTTCTGATGGCCTCATAGATTCCACTTCCATCATTGTACTTAAGCTCCCACATAGCTTCTGGTCCACACTTCCCTCATGAACTCTAGACAATTCAAATTCAAATATTAATTGAAATATCTAAATAGCTGTAATGCGGCACACCATGCTCAATAATGAATTAATTATTATCACTTTCAGTTATTTCTTGTTCTGTTTTCTCGATCATAGATAATGTTGTCAGCATTTACTCTGTCATTCAGTCCTAAAGCCTCCAGTAAGGCCCTTGCTCATCTTTAGTCTGGTGTATCTCTGTCCTCTTGACTCACACGTGAGCTAATCTTTCCTAAGTTTAAATTGGCTCATTGTCTTTCTCTCTTATACAAAAATATTTTCTGGTAATTTAACATCTCTCTCTACCTGTGGGCTTTAGTTTTACATTTGCTTGCTTTGCTACAAAACTGGCTAAAGAATGATCAAATTCTCAATAATCATTGCTTTAAAGTGTGTCTAAATAGGCTATGTCTGAATTATTGTAATCAACTGGTACATATTAAAGATTTAAATTGACTCATGGAAATTAGTTTATTATTATATTGTTATGCTGGCATAAAACATATTTCCTAAGTATATCATATATAAGAGCATAGACAAATCAGTTGAATTCAAAAAGGTAAGTTGCCTTTTAAGAGCTGTCTTTTTTGTCTTATGAAAAAAATTGATATTAAAATTTTTAATGAACAAATTAGAAAATGGACAAAGTATGAGTATATTTTTAAAAGAAAACAATGTATTTTAAATGTCTACAGATAACTCACTTTAAAATGAAGATGAGATACACAGATTTTTAAAAGTAAAACTACTGAAAATGCTATTTCATGTTAGCAATAATTAAAATTGATAGCCTTCTTTATTTTAGGTAAAGCTGACTTTAGGAAAAGATGATTATCAGGAGTGAAGACAGTTATTTCAAAACACTGAGAGTCCATTCTCCCCAAAGGAATAAGAATCCCTAACGTGTATGTGCCCAAAAACAAGGCATCAAAATCTGTGATACAAACACTGATAAATCACACAGAGAAATGAACAAAATCACCATTAGAAGTGAAAAAGAATTAGTACTCTCCTAGCTATAATTGATAGATTCATCAGAGAGAAAATCAGTGAGGACACAGCCAAACTGAAAACCACCATCAATCATCCTGATCTGATCACATTTCTAACATACTTCATCCAACAGGAGCATAATATAGATTTATTTTGCAAATCCACATATCAGAATATTTGCCAAGACAGACAGCAGTATAGGCCAAAAAAAAAAAAAACCATGTTTTTAGTTTTTAAGAAGCAAAAATCTCATAAAGAATACACATAAGACAAAAAATTAAACTGGCTAAAAAATTCAGAAAAAATATATGGAAAAGCCAAAAAATTTGGAGGTTAAATAAATTTCTCAAGATAATGTATATAAACCATGAACTCTTAAAAATAATTTTAATTTCTTAACTGAATGAAAAGAAAGTTTATTTTAAAAGATTTTTTAGTAGTAATATTAAGGACATTGACAAGTTAGAAAATACAAGTTATAAAAATCAACAACTTAAGCTTTTATTAGGAAAACAGAAAAGTAACAAAATGCATAACTAAGTTAATTGGAAAAAAGATTTAAAAACTTAGAGATGATATTAAAAATATTAAATCCAAAGGTCATAAGACTCCCTATTACTAATATATATGCTTTTTCCTACTTGGCCTACAGATTCAATGTAATTCCATTCTATACCACAGGTTATTTTGTGATGTCTGTAACTGAATTTTAAAATTTATATATAATGTCACAAGATATGAAATAGCCAACAAAATATTGATGAGAAATAACAAACTCAGAGAATTAACATTGCCTACCTAAATTTAAGATATTTTTTAAAATAAATCACAACAGTATTTTTTGTGTTAGTTAGTTAGTTAGTTAGTTAGTTAGTTAGTTAGTTTCTTTGTTTTTGAAGTTGGGTCTTGCTGTAGCCTAGGCTGATCTGGAATCTACAACGTAGTCTCCAGCTGGCCTTGAACTCACAGGAATCCTCCTACTTTTGCCTCCCAAGGGTTGGGATTAAAAATACACACCACAACACATGGCTCACAGCATGCTGGGAGACATTCTGCAGCTTCCTGCACAGCTACACCCCGTCACAATCTCATATTGCAGCACTCATGCTCCTAGGTATTTTCCCACATGAGTTGAAAGACTTTGTCCCTAATAAAACTTTCACACTGTTGTTGTTAGAATAATTATACATAACTTTCAAAACTGCAAGAACAAAAACACCCTTCAATAATTTGATGGTTAAATAAATTGGACAATTATTCAGAACACTATAAGCATGAAAAAAAGAAATGAATAAGCCAGCAAAGACGGGTGAACATGTAATCCTAGCACACTTGAGGCTGAAACAGGAGAGTAACTGGGCTACATAGCTGAGTCCCAGGCAAGCCAGAGCTACAGTAAAGACAGATGCTGTCTCAAAAATTAAATAAAATAAATAAATAAGTAAAGTCTATCAAGTCACAAAAGGTATGGAGACATATTAAAACATTTTGTGTGAAAAAATCTAGGGTGAAGAAGCTTCATACTATGCAATTGTAGTAATAGAACATTCTAGAAATGGCAACCTTACTAGAGACAGGAAAAAGTCCAGAGGTTGCTCAGGGTTCTTGGAGACAAAGGAAGACATGAATAGGTGGAACCCATGGTGATTTTGGCGTTTAAATGACTCTGTATAATGCTGTAATGGCAGAAACATGACCTCATATATTTGGGAAACCTCACAGAACCTTACAACATGAGGGGTGAATTAATGCATGTGTGAACTTGTGAATAATAAGGTTTTGGTATTGGCTAATGAAATATGACAAAGGTACTCAGTTCACTAATGTAAAACATAAAAGAGGGGAAACCAGAGTGAGACAAAGGGGACTATAAGTGAGCCCCACAATTTTGACTCATTTTTATAGAAAGCTAAAATGTTTTCTGTTTATGAAAGCTAGCATAAAATAAACTTGTATAAAATTATAATTCAAATTAAACTAGCAGTATTTATTTTTAGTTATATCAACTCCCAAATCTCATCTCCTTTGCAAAGTAATTAGTTCCTAGAGAGAAAGCAATTATATTTCCATAGATAGTATTCTGGATAGAATGAGTTTAAAAACCTAATCATTTATATACTTCATTATTGTTATTATTAGTGAGTTTCTATGATACTAAGACTGACTTGCTCTGGCTGGTATCCATTGACATGTGGAGTTCGCCTTGACTGGAAAGATTCTTAATTGGGTATATGGACTGACACCAGGTTCAAATTGGATGTTGTGGAAAGTTTGTTCTGGAAGAGTGTTGAAAATGCATTGCTTGGTGATGCAAGTTACCCTGCCATTATAAATCTCTGTGGCGATAACGCTTTGCATGCAAGTATACCTTAAATGACTATAAAATGTGGACCTCAGGCCTAGGCCCTGTTGGAGCTTGTATGGATATCTGAACCAGCAAGAAAGCCTACACTACATTGTTTTTCTCTGCTGATAACAGTGGCTACAACAAAAAGCAAAAAGAAAGAAAATGTGAGCCAAAAGCCAGGTAGAGCAGGTAGTCCTCTTTTCACTACATAACAATGGGAAGGAAAACCTTTTCATTCTGAACTGAGTAAATCCCCCAATGCTCTGACAGTTCCAAAGCCTGAAGAGACAGTTCTCTTAGTCTTGCAGTGCTAGTTTATGGGATAGCTGGCACAATGAAACCCTTATGAGGACTCAGCCTCCCAAAGCACATCACATATGTCTTCTTTGAGAAACATGATCTCTTCAACAAGGATATGATAGACCTGGATTCTAACCTCCACATGGGGTCTTAACATTGTTAAGCTGTAAAGTCCAAAGGCACACATGTCCCTGTTAGTTCTGATTTAAAATATGTGGTGGAAATAAGATGGCAGATGGAAACATTGAAATAAGCTAAACTTATATATATATATATATATATATATATATATATATGGTATTATATGATGAAAGTGTAACATAGAAACTAAGAAAATGGTATTTCCATATTTAAAGCATCACTGAAAAGTGGCCACCTGAGACTGAAGAAAACATTTCTAGAAGGTGTGTGTCTAACAGGATCCCCTAAAATATCACACCCACCAAAGTGACAACAATCTAGAGGACCACAGTGCTCTAAAGAATATGTGTACCTAGAACCTGTATATGCTACTGAATCTCACAAAAGGATGTTTGTATATATAATTTTGAATATCCAGATGACACTAGGTGAATCATAAGCACAGTAACAAGTTCTTAGATGTGAATAGCAGTGAGACACAGAGAAAAAAGAACATGCGATGACAAAGGAGGGGCTGGAGTTACAAAGTCCATGTCAAAGGGTAGCAAGTATCTCAGCCTCGTCCAATCTAGGAGAAAGCTGTGAGGCTGGTTGTCCCTCAAGCCTCCAAATGGAACAGCCCTGTCAACACCTCAATGTTGTACCTCCAGAACTGTGAGAATACACTGCGGCTGTTTTAACCACCAAATATGTGGGAATTCTGTCACATCAACCACAGGTTTAGATAATGACAAAACCAGACATCTTGAAAATATCTCACTGATACTCACTTTGGAAAGAGTTAGTGGAAATGTTTGTTGAGGAAAAAGACAGGTGAATATGGATATGGTTGCCTGAATGATATCAAAAGCAGAACTCTCTTTCTCTCTCAGAACTCTTTACTTTCAGTGATGAGGGGAGAGAGAGAAAGAGAAACAACTGGACCAGACTAAGTACAAAATTCAATAAAAAAGAGAAAAAAGTATTGTATGATTAATTGATCAGTCTAAGGGCCGCTTCTTTCTAGAATAGAGTAACCACTCCCCTCTTTGCCAAAAAATGAATATGCTATTCTTTTCTTTTTCTCTTGGCTCTTACTAGCTCTGAAGTTATTTTATTTGTGATGGCAGTGACTCTGTCTTATTAATCATTGCATTCCCAGCTTCTAGAATGTTACCTGAGGCAGCCTAGTCTTCTTAACTAACTTTTTCTTGACCTAATTAAATACACTTTGCTATATTATATTAACATATTTAAACTGTTTAAATTACAGTGGAAAAGATGTTGTTATGCATGTGTGACTGCCTTTGTTCTTTCCTATGGCCATACAAAAGTAGCCCAGGTGGATAGTTTGTGAAAGTAGAAAGGTGAATAAGGGCAGCATGGTGAGGCCCCTTCCTGGTGGCCAACTGTGGACTTTGCATATGCTGTATGGTAGAACACAGCCTACATAGCTTTCTAGGTCTCCTATAAGAGCAGTAATTCCATTCGCCAGTACTCCATCTTGATGATTTAATTGCCTCCTAGAGGTCCTGAATCCTAACACCATCACTTTACCACCCTGGCAGTTAAGATTTCAGCAAATGAATCTGGGGTCACTAAACACTGAGATCATAACACTGACACTTTAAAAGCTTTATATGACTGGGATCTTTATTGTAGTGATTATAACAATGACTTGTCTCAACTCTTGGTCCTCGCAGCTTGCTTATGATGATTGACCAGGAGGTGTTTAGTAGCACACTCAAAACAAAACATTCTCTTCTCATTGAGCCTGAATGTGTGCTCTATACACCCGGATTCCACTGCTTTGCCTGACAACTTCTCTTAGAAATCTTTATCTTTATTTTGCCTGTGATTGCTCTACTTTGCTTCACCAGAACCTTTGAATATATTCAGGCTAGTACTGAACTCTGAGCCTTGTATCATTAATAAAAATTCTGGGGTGGGGGGCAAGGGTGTATATAACTCACTGGTAGGAAATACAGCTGCATCCACAAGACCCCAAACTGATCTCCCACCACAAAGACACACACACACACACACACACACACACACACACACACACACACACACCCCAAACAGGCAAGTTTTAAGGGAGTTTATGAAGTATATAAACACCAATGATTACAAATTCACATTTGTTAATTGCTGATTAGATTGCCTCTTTTAAATTGTATGTAGCCATTAGAGCATATTAACCTAAGACTGATGAGTGATTAAAGTCTCTTGAAATGTTCGCTTTGGAGAAGTTAGAGTTGCAATCAGGTTTCCAGATCTCTATAAAACCTCAACTTCTGTTCCCTCATGGTTCAGGTAAACATTTATTAAGCATCTGCTAATTGCAATCTGCCAGGTGAAAGATGGACAATGTGGTCCACTTTCCATGAACAGCAGTGGCTAAGGGGAGAATTCCAATTTTAATAGGATACTGAAGAATGAGTAGGTACTTAGGTATTAAGGAAATAAATGAATTATGTCAGAAAGGTTTACTTGAAAAAAGTTTAGGATCCTGAACTTTGTAATTCATTTTTTTGCATACTCCTATGGCCTGATAATGTTGTATGTGAACTTCTAAATAATGTATGCAAGTATAAAAAAGATTTGTCTATTGCACTGCTTGAGTCCCGTGAAGTTTAGTTTTAAAGGGGAGGAGTGTTAAAAAATTGCAACACAATGCAATAATGATAAAAATTATAGATTAAAATGTTGAGAAAACTCAACTAATTTGCATTTCAAAGTCCCTGAGTCTAGAAATAAGGAAATTTAAGTAAGTATAGAAAGTGTAGATGCTAGGATGTTCCAGGCTGAGAAAGGTGAAGTGGATTTTTTTAAGACCAAATGGCAGGGAACCATTGAAGGCTTCATAACGGTAAAGTGGGAGAATCAGATCTGGACTTCAGTCCTAGGGAGAGAGTCCAAAAAGGAAGGACATTTCAGAATTCACATCTTGACATAAGTACCATTCATGGATTATGGCACATTACTCTTTGAAGGCTGTCATAAAATTTACAAAGGTTAGCTAATGCCCCTGAAAACTTGGGAAGGTATGACAGGTGATGCTGTCATTTATTCGGTAATTTATATGGGGTGAAGATATGATGAAAAAGTTGAAGACTTATTAAATAAGCAGAAAACATTCTCAAATGAATGGCACTCTTAACAGTTTTAAAGTTTCCAACGAGTAGTGGGAACAGGAGAGGTGAAGGAACAGCGTTTCTTCGTTGACGTGAGGAAGTGAGCTACATCCTAGCTTGTGTAAGTGCTAAAACTGCAATAGTTACATAGTCTGTCCACGTGACAATGGGAGGCCTCCTCAGAATGATCATTTCTTAAGTTCACATTAATTGTTAAGATTTGTTTATTTATACCTGGTTGAGGATTGTCTATTGTCTGTCCATTAGTGTCTTTGTGGACACTAAGAGGCTATATGACTATGCTTGAAAGGCTATTTGTGGAAGTGACTACATTAATAAGTGTTTTGTGCTTTGAACCCACATCCAATCAACGTTAGACACAGATGCCTCACAGATGTTTCATCATGTGCTCATAAAGGTGAGTCTCTTATTGACTAATAAGACAAGAATGTCTTATTAGTCATTACTACTTGACACTGTAGCTCAATGTTTCTGTTGTTTTTCTACTAATGTTGATTACTTATGAAAGTAAGGAAGCCAATGGTCATCACTGGTATTGAGGAATATGAGGGTAGAAATGTGATTCATAGAGAAGAAAGCTTTATGCACACCATGATAGTTACAAATATGATTTAATCTGCCAGTGAATAATGTAGTTTGTCATTTCAAAATTCAGCCTGGCCAGGCCACATGCTAACTACATGACATTGCATGAATTACTTGATCTTCCTGTGCTTAGTTTAGGTATTTCTAAAATCATTATAACATTAGTACCCATACATCACTGGGTAATTATAAGATTAAATGACTTAATACAGGCAGGATTCATGAAACAGTGCCTTGAACTTAATGAGCATCCTACAAATAACATCCATACTATGGTTCATTTTAGAAATATGCCTGCAACAATGCTTCCCACATGTATGCCTCACATCCTGAAGAACAGATGAAAGTCAACACTGGAAATATTCAAAATGGATCTAAATTGCACAACTGAATTGCTGATAAAAATCATACAAGATGATTTTACATTTATAAAATTAAAGAAAAATGGGCCTGGGAAGATAGATCAGTGGTTAAAGGTGCTTTCTTGCAAAGTCTGCCAGGCAGATTTGATTTCCCAGTACCTATGCATAGCCAGACTTAAAAAGTTGTACATGTATAGAAAGCATGGAGTCCTGGCATGCTAATAAACATACACATACATGCAAATAAGTGACTAAAAACATTTCATACAATCTAGCAATGGACCTTTCATTAACTGTTGTCTTCAAATTTTTATGTAGCTCTGAGTGGCCATCACAGTACAGCCACTTCTCAGTGGGCCCTAAGTCACCTTGTATAAGCCAAGGACTACATGCACTAGTTTGTATGAAAGCCACGGTTCCAGGCCAGCCTACCCATTTTACATATGACGACATTCAAGCACAAACTACATCAGCTTAGCCCAATGCCATACAGAAACACTGGATAGGAATAGACTTGAAAATCCTTAGATCGGAGTCTCTGCTTTTTGTTTGAGACTTAGACAAGACAACTAATCCCTTTAGGGCCCCACCTTCCAAATTTGTAATTGAACTTTTGGTGTTCATAATCTATGTGGTCCATTCTTATTATAGAATAATTTAATTTAGTAGTGGAATTAACTCTAGGTCACTGTTCTTTCTGCTGCACTGATGTAGGATTACATTGTGTTGAGAAGGCTTTGAAATGGATGCCCTAGACAAACCTTCCAGTGCCATTCTGCAGTCCAGAACAGACTTGCAAGCATTTATGATCTGTGGCAGGATACCAAGAGCAGGTGGCTAGGATGCCAGGTTTCCAGTAGCTATACAGTGTGTCTGTATTTGACACAAGTGTTGTTATCCAGGGAAATCTGCCAATTGTTGAATAATAGAATTCCTGGAACAGCATTCCTTATCCCAGTCTTACATAACCACACCTTAGCTAACACACACTTATAAAATAGCACATTGTCGATGCAAGGTGAGGCATTCTGCAAGTACGAAACATGTACTTACCTTACTCACCTACAGATAAAGGACTAAGAAATTCAATGCATACAGAACTTTGGGCAAGAGTAGGTTTTATTTAATCAAATATTTTAATTTATTTGAGAGAGAACAAATGAGAGAATACAGGCCCGCCAGGGCCTTGTGCCACTGAAAACAAAGTCCACATGCACAGGTTACATTGTACATGTGGCTTTATAAGGGTACTAAGGAACTGAACCATGGGCTAGCAGGCTTTGCAAAGCCTTTAACTGCTTGCTGAGCCATCTCCCCAGCCTAAGAGTGGGTTTTAATGACTAATATTTATTCATTGTCTTTTTGTGAAATTCTCATTTGTTTTGCATTCAACAATGTATTTACAGTGATTTTTATGGATCAATTTTTCTTTCAAAAAGCCTCATCAAAACAATTATAAAATGGCATTTTCATAAGCAGAAACGAATCACCTCAAATATCTAACTATTTTGTATCAAAAAGCATTTAGACAACACCATTATAGTGATCCTTTTTCTCAAGTGCCATGTTTGAGAAGACAGTATTTTGTATTTTTTCTTTGTTTTTCTTTGTGGTTTTCTCTACAGTGGATTTTCATCAATGATAACTGTTAAAATGTTTACTTTCTTTCTGTACTATTTTACGTATTAGAGACTCATGTAAACTAAAGCATGTTGCTGAAGGAGTATATAATAAATGGGAATAACAACAAAAAGTTGCTTTGAGACTATTTCACTTAGCCTACTTTTAGCAGTAACTGGGAGAGTAACAATTGTGTTTTCATTTGCCTAAAGATTTTATGAAATTTGTTAATAGTACATAGTGCCATTAGCATTTCTATATAAAGGTAGTAAGGAATGTTTAGCTATAAAATTAATGTATTAAAATTAATGTTTAGGTATTAAAATTAATGTCTTTTTGTAAAAAAAAGAGGAAATATTTATTCATGGCTAGAAGAGAAAAGAATACCAAAAGTAAAATATTGTAGCTCTTTCTCATGCCCTTTGTTAACAAAGTAATACTGAGTAGGAGGTAAAGAGCCTGGGGTTCAGGGTTCATTAAGTATTTTCTTAGTCAGTACCAATACTTGTTCCCTGTTAACTTTCCAAAAGATGTCCATTGAGGATGATGTGTAAAGAACTCTGCAAAATGTTTAACAAAGTCAACTCACAAGTGACTGATTTTTTTTTCCCTCATACTTCTTTGGGTAGAAAATACAGATCACAGATTACAAGTTTAGAGTTGATTCACATTTCTTGCATAGTGGCTGTTCTAAGCTGAAGACTTTCTGTTTACTTAAAAAGACATTGTAAACTCAGAGCCAGTGCCCAGAGAGGCTGGTCCACCCTAGCTGTGCATCTCCTGGGAGGCAGAATCCTTGCAAGCACCTGATTCCTCTGCCTTGGCCCCTCCTCACACTCTGCACATCCTCCCTCCACCTAACTTGCTTTTCCAGGCAGTGTTAGAAAGCATCTCATTCAGAAATCATCATGAAGACGTCTCAAACATGTGACCATCATCCTAAAGCAGGGCTGATGCTAGGTCATGGACCTGCTCCACACCTTCCATAGGTCACCGCTTCTTGTTAAGGAATGCAGACACATTCTTGCATGGACATCTACAATCTCTCGGAGTGCATGTCTAGCTTGACTGCTACTCTGCATTGCTCTTCACAGTCCTACAACTACATGGAATTACTTAATTTCCCAAACCAGCTTCACAGTTTTGAACACAGTGCCTTTGCTCTGTGTTTTCTCATTCATTCTTCACTCACTGAAAAGTTAAGTATCATTCAGGATTAAGCTCACGTTTTATTTTGTTCAAAGGCATGACAAAGTGTAATCTTTTGTGAACATTTCTGCTTATCTTTTGCATAAAATATTAATTCATATTTTCATAAAATATTTTAAAGTAGATACATTCTTGGATAAGTAAATAAAACATTTCAGAAGCTAATTCAACTAGGCAGGTTTCAGGATAACATATTGTCTTATTTATATCCTTCCAACTCTTCTACAAGCTTTGCTGAGCATAATCTTGAATCAAATTCTTATTACTGCTAAAGCAAACTGGGTGTAGTAGAAGCATGAGTGTTGGAAGGCTGCACTTTGCCTCTAGCTTTGTGTGTCGATTTCCCGCTTAGTGTGTTTGTGTATCTGTTGTGTCTGGCATTGGGTGTGCAGTGTTGGTGATGGCTCTTATGTATTGTCAGTCTTTCTAAGATGAGAGGTTCCTTGGATAGAAGAAGTGGTTTTTTGCTTGCTTGGATGGTGTTTTTGGTTGCTGTTAGCCAGAGGAGAAGGAACTTCCTCCTGCCTTTAGAGCTGGAAATGGGTTGCTCCGAATTTCTCTGAAGAAAGAAGTAGAGCTGCTCTAAGCCTGCAGTGATCTCCCTGACCAGGTGAAGGTGTGGTGACGAACTGTACATTGGCAATTATATAGCACCACTACAAAATAAAACGTAAAGTAGGGGCTGAGGAGATGCCCAGTCAGTAAACACTTGGTGTGTAACCTGAGGACCTGAGTTCGTATCCCCAGAACCCAAATAAAAGCTGGGTTTGGTGATTCATGCCCATAACCTCAGCTCTTTGAAGGGAGATACAGGGTATCATCCTGGAGCAAGCTAGCTAGTTAGACCAGAAGAGCTGAATGGGTTAACTCTCAGCTCAGAGAGAGAACCTGTCTCAATCAAAAAGGTGGAGAGTGATAAAGACCCAACATCAACCTGTGGCCCCCACATGGAACAGGCACAATGTGCATGCATACATATATAAACACATACATGCACATGGACACACACATGCACACCACTCATATGCAAAAAAAGTAATTCTTGTGAGTATCTGAAAATAATTAGAAATTATTTAAGCTGCAAAATTATAAAATGTGTACACATACAACTATTCTCTAAATAAAATATAAACCTGAGATAAAAATATATAAACTGATCAGTAATAGACCATCAACATTATCGACATAAAATATAGGTAAGAATAGCCATGGATATGCAAATTGTCAATTAACATTCAAAGGTGCTCACTTTCTGGTTGTCCAGGATCATTTCAAAAAAAGAATATACCATTTTCTTCAGCAAGTCCAGTGTTGGGAATCAGTTCATAGAAAGGGATGCATTCAAATAAAAGAATATAGTAGGAAAACATGAACACACAACATGCATAACATTGCATTGTCTTTAGAAATTAATACAAATTAATACTTGTTTAATCATCACTAAGAACAGTGTGCAAGAAATTATGGGATTTATTAAATGTATAATATAACAGTCATGAAAAATTATTCTAGATGTGTTTGACCTAGAATGGAAGTCTTTCATAAAGTAAAACACACACACACACACACACACATGAGTTAAACTATTAAATATACGATTCTAGTTTTTTAATTATAAAATATTTTATAAAGCCTATATGCAGTTGTATTTGTCTTTTTAAAATAACTGCAAGAAGAAAACTGACTTGTATGTATGTACATGTATAAAAACTAGGTGAAGGAGATGATTAGAGTTTTTTAAATCAGTTCTAATAATATATCCTCTCTAATGTCTAGATTCAATCTTTACAGGGTTCTTAGACACAAAACAATTAAGTGTCATGTTCTCTTTGGTCTTTTTGATATATGTTAGTTACCTCACCAATATTTACTTTAAATATTTTTTGTTGTCCTTTAGAGAACAATGGGGACTCACTTAGCCCAGGCTTACCTTGAACTTGCTGTGTAGACTACAATAAAATTCCCAATACTCTTGTTTTTGCCTCCCAAATTATGGGATTATAAGGCGTGTGTCACAATGCTGGGCTATATTTGATATCTTTTAAGTTTCTCCTATAATTTAGTTTTCATAAACCAAATTTTAAATTAGTAAAATTTCTTATGAAGACTACTGTTAATTTTACAGGACACAAGCCTGAGCTGAAGTTGGAGGTCTCATACCATTTTGCCCCCAAACTTCCTCACCAGCAACATGCCCTACTCACACAGTGGGTCCGCAGTGATACATCCATTATAATCCGGGAATCCGCACAGCAATGTCATCCTAAATCCGTATTTTGCATTAAGATATCTCTTGCTATCAAATCTATGGGTTCTTGTTTTCAAATACAATGTATCCAAATTACAGTCCCATAGAGAATAGCTTCACCACCATTTTCATCATTTCAACCTATGGAAGCCACTGCTGTCTTTATATTTTTTGAGCAAACATAGAGAGAAAGAGGCAGAGAGAATGAGATAGAGAGAGAGAGAGAGAAAGAGAGAGAGAGAGAGAAAGAGAGAGAGAGAGTGAGAATGGGCACGCCAGGGCCTCCTGCCACTGTAAACACACTCCAGATTTATGGGACACTTACTTTGTGCATGTGGTTTTGTGTGGTTACTGGGGGATCAAACAGGGCCATGAGGCTTTTTGCCAGCCAGCACCCCTAACTGCTGAGCCACCACTCCTGCCCCCCTGCAATGTCATATGGAGTCAGTCAATGACCCTTTCTGATCACATTCATGTAGGTTCTCTTCAGGTTTTCTTATAGTTCTCTCTCTCTCTCTCTCTCTCTCTCTCTCTCTCTCTCTCTCTCTCTCTCTCTCTCTCTCATTCCATTATCTACAAGTGCCACAATTTATTCATTTATCTCCTGAGGGATATTTTCAGCATGTCAAAATCCAGAGAATAGCAAAACCATGATACATGTCTGTCTGTTTGGAGTCTTTAGGGATATTAATGCAAAATATCAGTATGTTCGTAATTCCAAATTTCACATGTGCATTGCTAGTACGGTCATCCTTTATGTGAGGTATTGGTTCTTAAACCTCCACAAATACCAAAATCCATGGATGGGCAAGTCTCCTACATAAAATAAGTTGCTCTTACTCCTAGATTTTGAGTTTTTATGATGAATGGATGTTGGATTTTGTTGAAAACTATTTTTGAATATGTTGTTATAATCACATAATTTTTCTTTATTAGCCTCCTCATATGACCAATGACATTAATTTTAGCAGCCCTGGAGTGGGTGTGTTTTTCCTTGAGGTGGGTGGGTATGCTGAAAATTTGTGGAACAATAATTTATCTACTTTCAGCACTTCTGCAGAAAATCAGAAACACAATGTAAAGATTTGAGCAGCACAAATAAATGAATATATGAAAATGAAGAATTTAGATCAGAAGATGAAAGAATTAGAAAAGTTCAATTTTTAAACATTTTTTAAGAAACTGAAGTAAAGAGAGCTGAAATCAAAACAATATCAAAGGAGGATAAATGGAAGGAAATGGTGAACTCTAAATTTCATATCAATAAAAAATGAGCAAAATATAAACTAGAAATGAGTGTCACACTAAATGGGTACATATAAGATATGGTGTAGAAAAACCACACAAAATGGATATATGTGTGTGTGTTCATACATATGCTTATGTATGTATGATGAAATGAAGATCTCTTTTATGATTAGTGTTTCTAAACAGACTTAAATCTGTACTAGAGAAGCAATTCAAAGACAGGCACTAAGTTTGAATTAATAATAGGATCTGATTCTAACATCAACTGAGCATCAGGTCTGCAGTAGAAACTGTTGCAGCTCACGATCAGTGTGGGGCTTTTTTTTTCTCTTGTGATTTTTTCCATATCCGCAAGAAATAGAAAATATTTTCTATACAGCAAAATGCCTTAAGAAAGTATTGATTTAACATTGGTCAAATAATTACACTGTTTGTTAAATTACGTAGTGGGTGTGGAAGGTTCATTTCCTCTTCATGAATTCTTACAATGAGCTACTCTTCTCAGACCTTGAAAGAAAACTTCAGGAATCAGCTACCATTTGTACCTATGCTAAATATATTGGTGAAAATACTCATGAAGTCAAGTGGTTAATAAACCTTTACAGATGCCTGTCTTTTAAGAGTATAGTAAGATCTTAATTTGGATCAAACATTAGGCAAACAAGCCAGCCCACATAACTACCTTTCTGTAGATCTGCCAAAGAATGGGCATTGGTTACCTGGAGTGCTGGTTTGACCAATAAAGGTTTCAAATATCCATGTTATATAATTAGCTAAAATTATTTAGGAAATTGGTTTAAATTCTGTGAGATATTTCCCACAATATTTTGTCAGATTGAAAAAATCTACACTTTAGCTACACGTTTAGTCTACCTGCTTTTTGAAGGACAACATAGCAAAAGTAAGTGTTCCATGTTTTCTCAATGTATATACTTATTTTCTTTCATGAGATTAAATGGAAATCAATAGGAAAATGACGTAATAGACAAATATTAATTTTCACTACTTTCTTGAGTTATAACAACATAAAGATAGTTCTAGAAAATGTATCTTTGGCACTTGAAGTGTTCATGGTATGACGGGGTGGTTAGCAAGGACACCGTTTTTTCCAAAGATAAGGAGTGATATAATATCTAAGGGATGTGTTGACTGAACTTATTGTCAAATAGTGCAGAAAACCCAGTCTCTGTTATTTTAAATTAGTTTTTATACAGTCTTCTGAAGAAGACCTTGCACAGTGTCCCTTAGTAAAGGTTGAATCACTAAAACAATTATATTTTCAGACTGTACTTGCAATTAAAAGAGACATACAAACATTTTAGTCAGAATAAATTCAGTACCACTCAAGCTTTCTAATCGTCTAATCGTCTGCATCTCATCACCAAATCCTGTGGGGACATACACACACACACACACACACACACACACACACACACACACACGTACGTTGTGTATACTGATGCAGACAACCTATGTACACATAGATCAAGGGAGAGTGTTCTGTATGCTGTGTCACTCTTCTACCTTATTTCCTTGAGACTGGATCTCGCACTGAACCTGAGCTCATAGCATTTTTTCCAGTTAGCCTGGCTGGCCAGCAAGCTGCCATGATCCTCTCTCTGCCTCACCTCAGCCCTGGGGTGACAGCCTTGCAGGGTTTCGCTCAGCTTTTCATGGCACTGGTAGAGACCTCATGCTAGTGCAGCAGGCACACTTACCACTGAGCCATCTACCCTCTTCTTGCCTTGTTCTTGGCTTTTGAAATCTTCTGAGAAGCTCTACTAGCATGGAATTACTAAGGAAGACATAGTCCAAAATTATCCATAAGGGAATCTGAATATTTAGTAACTTCTCCCTAGTAATGTCAACTGAATTCTTTACTCATGTAAGCCTATTTTCTTACACTACATTCCTTGGAAAAGGAAAATGAATATGTACCTGTCTCCCCACTCTACATGTGTGATACACACATACTCTATTCTAGTTCATTATTTCTAAGCAAAGTAATACTTCATGCACACCAAAGTGCTAACCTTAACTCTCCCTGTCAGTTCCCTTTCCTGTTTGGTCTTGACAGGTCATTGGATGAAATATTCTCTTAAATCTATATCAAAGCCACTCGGTTCCAAAATTTATACTATTTTATCTATAAAATATAACCTTTAACATAGGTACTTGTGTTTTCATATGTTACCCAGAGTCTTGGTAAATTTGGGGTTAAATTATGGAGTCTGAGGAGAGATCTGTGAAGGTACTAGGTAGATATTATTTTTCATCTACAGAAAACTATTCTTCATCCCAAGTATATGGAATCAAGCAAATATTATTTTCTTTAAAGTGAACATATAAATATCAGACATTATAATATTGTTATTTTTATAATGATTACATTTTAGGGAGATCATTGGCATTGATTATATTTTATTTTATATTATTTATTACAGGACAAAATGATAGGAACTGGTAGCAATTGCCTGAATAATGAACCAAACTTTTTTAAGCGACATATATGTGATGATACAAAGGTAATAATAATTTGGACTTTGTCATTTCAGCTTGGTTTTATAGGGTCTCTGTTATATAATTGTATTAACAAAACAACATTTTTATTTTAACCACATATTTCTTATTGATCCATTAAATTGCACTATACAGATAACAGATAAGAATTTAATCTTTGTTTTACTTTCCTGGTTTTCACTTTGAAAACATTAATAATACTGAACTCAAGGTCAAAATGTCTTTTTCCTAAGCTTTTTTCTGAAGGAAAAGACTTGTCAAAATAAATGTTTGCATTTATACAAACAGAAGTCATGGGTATAGTTTATTTGTAAGCATTTTGAAATTTTTCTTTCAGTCAGTATTTGGTTAATTTTCAGCAAATATATTCTCTAGTTGATAAAATATTACAATAAATATAAGATAATATTACAATAAAATCTTCAAAAGTTAATCTTCCTTCTTTCTACAGAAGCTGCCTTTTAAAATAGTCTTATTAAAAATACAATGGCTGAGTTGAACTCACCATATCACATAATCTCACATTAGTTGTCATTTCTTATTGTGAGTACCTAAAAAATTTAAGTTTTAGGTTCCTGTGGCTCTTTATCCTTTTACAATCAGCTATTCCTCCATTGCCCCCAAATTCAAAAACAGAAAATGTAAGGAAGCCAAACATACCTGTCCTCATGATTGCTTCCAGAACCTTCTTCTTTGGTCATCCCCTTTGCAACTGAATCATCCTGTAATGTGTTCACCACAAATGATAAAAGTCATATATACATAATAGAGAAAAGAGACTTTAAGAGTCAGATAATCATTAAACCTTGTTCTAGGCACTCCATGCTCTGTTGCCTAGGGAGCTAAACAGTTTCAGTCCTGTTACTTGTCAGTCACGTGATTAACTGGAATAGAAAACTGGGGTGGAGGTGGGGCAGTGCTAAGGGAGCTGGCTGTGCCTTTAAACTCACTGAGAAACCATAGTTTCTTAATGTTGTATTTAAATTACAGTCCTGATTTTTTTTTCTGCTGTAACAGAAAGCTGCTTTTCTAAACCGTGCTGCTCGCAAGGTGAAGCAATTTCGTAAAATGAATATTAGTGCAGAATTCAATACCCACTTGTTACGAGTTTCCGAAGGCACACAAAGGCTGGTGAACTGCAGCAGCAGCAAGGTAAGCTGGAACTGTTTGCTTTGAACGACTGTCAACTATTCCTGTGTTGGATGGATGCTGCTATTCTCCGCTGATCACTTCCAGTGTCACAGAGCTCTGAGTGGTGGTGACTGCTTGACTGTAGCAGGAAGTTTTTGCTTCGAAGGTATCCACTCATCTCTCGACTAAGGAGAATTAGGTTGATGAAAATTAAATAGCAAGTGATAAATCGGATGGGCAGGGGTAAATTTTTATCTCAAACTTCTTCATAGACTCAATTCATATTTATTCACAAATATTTAACCCCTACTCACTAAAAGAGAAAATCAATTAAATATATGTATATATATATATATATATATATATATATATATATTTTCTTTTTGAGATAGGTTCTCATCTATCCAAGGCTGGCCTTGAATACCACTCCTTCCAATTTATGTTGTACTGGGATCAAACCCAGGGCTTTGTGCATACAAGATGGACACTCTACTATTTATACTGTAACATAATATTAGTTATGACATTAAAAATATAAAATCTATTTGAATCTGATTAAAAGTCTTCCTAAATCAAAACTAGAGTTATGTCTCAATTTTCCTCTTTTTTTGCTTTCATAATTTTCATAACTAAAAGACTAATTTTCCCTACTTTTTTTACTAAAAGTTATGAACTAAAGACAATAAAGCAAAAATTGCAAAACATCTTAACAATTACCTCATCTGAAAAAATGGAGAAATATATCCTATCTACACAGGATCGTGCTGATAGATTTCAGTGGAATAATTGATGTTTAGTGTTTGGTTTCAATATTTAATATAATTACTATTACTATTAAGATTGCCTGTTGGGATTTTACCAGATGACATACAAAGACAAAGTTTCCTCAAGATTCTCAACTTCAAAAAAAAAAACTTTTTTTTTTAGATAGTCTTATATAGACCAAACTTGCTATGTTGCCAGATGTGTCAATTACTTTCTCATTGTTGGGAAAAATGTCAGACCAGAAGCTGCTTAAGGAAAAATAAGGTTTGTTTTCAGCTCATAGTTTCAAAGGGAAGTACATCATGGTAGGAAAGTGTGATAGAACATGGCATCATATCTTCACATCAGTAGGGAGGAAGTAGAGACAGTAATGAATGCTAAATGCTCAGCTGGCTTTCTTCTTTTTGTACAAAGAACTTAGCCCATGGGATGTTGCACCCTCCTACCTAATCTAGAAACTCCCTCACAGATATAACCAGAGATTTGTTTCCATGGTGATTCTAAATACAGTCAAATTGGCAACCAGAGATTAAACCATCATAGCAAGGGTAGCCTTGAACACCTCCTGATACCCTCACCTCCACCACGATGGTATTGAATTATAGTCTTGCTCTATCAAGCAGGTCTAAAACCATTTTTATGGTATCAAAATATTTTTGTTTGAGGACCAGTAGTTTTCAACAGAAAGTACAATGACATAATTATCTTGAACTACTATTGACAATTATGAAAATTGAGATCATATAACTTGGACAGCTTTATCGTGTGTTAATCTTCTTGGTCAAAGCAAGTCAGTGCTTGGTGTTCTGTATTTTCCAAGTTTATTTCCACTTTTTTGTTCTTACTTATTTTGGTTCATGAAAAAAAGGTTCTCTTTATAATCTGTAAATGAATAATGAAATCAACACCAACACACAAGTATAAATTTTGAAACAAATGAACTTGTGAGCTAGAAGCAATGCAGATGTGCTTAGTGCCTTTGACTAAGAGAATCTCTGAAGGAAGTTTAGAAGGGGAAGATAAGCTATATACCTTCAGAGTTACAGAGGTAAAATAACTATTTTCATCTTTCTTTCACATCTTTGTACAGCTGTGACTTATTATTCATGGCGGTTTGTTTCTAGTATCTATCCTTACATAACAAAATCTGTTGGATATTCACAATCCTTATATAAAATGGCACCATATTTGTACATAGCCTATGCAATTTTCTCATATATCTTAAATTAACTGTATGTTACTTATACACTATACTCTAAGTTCTATGTAAATGGTTGCTATATTATATAATTTATGGGATGATAAGAAAAAACAACTATGCATATTCAGTATAGATGCATTTTCCCATTTACCGTATATTCCACTTACAGTTGTTTGAATGCAAGGATATGAAAATGAAACCTGTGGCTATGCATTATACCAATTCCAATACCATGGAAATACCAAGTGCATTTTTCCTAGTCAAGAATACTTATTCATCCAAGTGATTTAACATTGGTATTATTTTTAAAGTATTGCAGTGTCTTCATTGAAAAGAATAGCTTTCCTTCACATTTCTCTTCAAAATCTCTCAGGTGGGACATCTATATCACCCTTCCAAAACTATGGAAATCACTGAGAGGCAGAATGAATTTAAGAGCCAGAGGATGGGGAGAAGGGCTATGGAATTTTGTCTGCTAGACAGGACATGATCATTGCACTCATGAACTCTCAATCGCTGTGATTTCCTGAACAAAACTTGCATAATGTGCTGTCAGTCAAAATCCTATCATGGATGGGGAAGCCCAGAGTCTTCTTTGAGGAACTATGGGCAGTTAATGATTGCTGGAGGATAGACAGGTATTTTCAACAGTGTTGTAGTGACTGGTAAGTAACCCATGCTCTGGTAAATACACCTCTATTTATGCCCATGCAGTAAACCTTAAACTCAAGCAGGGCACACACACACACACACACACACACACACACACACACACACACACACACACACACACCACTAAAGTAGAAGGGGGGACTAGGTGGGGAGGGGAAATGGGTTCTGTGGAGTGAGGGCAGCTAATTGATAGAGTGGTAATTGTGATCCAAATACATCATATACATCTATAAAATTTTCAAAAATAAATGCAGATAAACATGACTATGATAAAATTAAAATAAAGGTACATGCTAATGTCATTAAGTCTATAACAAAGAGAGATCTCAATTTTTGAGTACATTAAAAAAAAAGAATAGACGAAGTCACGACAGCCATTACAATCATTTGACATGTGATCTTGTTTCAGAAAAATCTGGGTTCAAGTCAGTGAGAAAGCCAAGTGTCACGCAGAGAGGTGGAGAATTCATTTATTTACACCAGTGGGCTGATGTGAAGGCCACGCTCTCAAATGTCTCTGCAACCAATTAGGATAAGCCTGTGTCTTTTATAGGCTTTTTGGCAGGCAGTGTGACATCACCTTGGGTGTTTTACATTATTGGAGGGCTACAAGTTTCTAAGGCAACATAAAGGGGGAGTTAGGACTGTCCCTAATTATTTAAAAGTTTAACTAAGAGAGCTGGTCAGTTGTCCTTGGGTGACTGCTGTAATTCAAACTTATCTATAGTTTATTGCTCCTGTCCTGATGACTCCAGCCTATCTGGACCATCCAGTGCCCTGCCTTGACATCTGTAGTTAACCCTATAGTTCCCAGCAGCAGGGGAGTTCTCCTTCAAGCTCCCTGCCTGTGGAATCTGTTTCCCCTGACTGTTTGGCACACGGGGGAGAGGGTCATAGGGGAGATATTTTGATTGAGGCTTCTCCCTGTTTACAACAATAGCTTGTGTTTATTCTCCTTAAGGCTTGGTTTCCTCATATATAAAAGTTACAGCCATCGAACTCAGAGTGCTATTAAGCAGAGAAAATGCAAAATACTGAGCAAATTTGACTTAGAAAATACTCAATAGCTGATTGTTATCTGAATGAAGAATTATTGCATCTTGCCACAGGACACAGAAAATTAGAACAGTCTAGAGTTGCTGTCTTACATGTCTGCTGAGATGAGATGAGAGACATCTCTCTCCATTTTCAACGCACCATATCTATAGCCCTTAAAACATTTTAATCTGGCGATAAAACCACCTTGTCAACCATACTTTAATGAAGAATAAGCTCTTTGGGTGAATTTGAGGGTACAAGTTGAATCTGGTAGATCTTCATTAATCTTAAGTTTCAAAGTTGATTGTTCTTTCCATAAACATGTATTTTTCATATAAAATATCTCAAATAAATAATGCACAAATATTTCTTTCATGAAAGTTTAAGCAGTACTATGTCCACTCTTACAGTGTGAACATGACAGCTGAATCCAAAAGACTAGCAACCTTGAATTTCAGTTATTACAATTATCCTCAGAGGTCAGTTTTGAGATGTCATGCAAGAGTTTCCTTTTCATGATACCAAGTTGTTCTGGTCAGTTTCTCCTTGCTGTGACGAACATCCAGCCTGAGGGAAGAACAGGTTTATTTTGGTTTACAGACCCAAGGGAAAGCTCCATGATGGCAGGGGAAATGTGGCATGATCAGAGGCTGGACATCACCTCCTGGTCAACATCAGGTGGACAGCAGCAACATGACAAGTGTTTCAAACACTGGCAAGAGAAAGCTGGTTATGACACCCATTAGCATGTCCCCGACAACACACTGTCTCCAGGAGGCTCCAATTCTCAACTTGCCCCTAGCTGGGTACCTATCTTTCAGAACACTTAAGTTTATGGTGGGGGGTGGAGAGTGAGGGCACCTGAATTAAACTATCACACATAATTCAGCATAAATTAATATGATATGAAAGATTGTTGGGCTCAGCAGTTAAGGCACTTGCCTCCAGTGCCTAAGGCCCTGGGTTCAATTCCTCAGTACCCACATAAGCCAGACCCACAAGGTGGTGGCCCTGGTGTGCCCCCTCTCTCTCTCTCTGTATCTCTCTGCTTGAAAATGAATAAATAAAATATTTTTTAAAAGATTGTGTATTTTCAGACATTACTTTTAATAAAACCATAATATCAAAACTTTTTAAATTTCTTTCTCTAGGAAGAAAAACCTATGAAGGAGCAGAAAAAGAATGATCCGTGTTTCCTAAAGAGACTATTACAAGAGATAAAAACTTGCTGGAATAAAATTTTGAGGGGTGATATATAAACACATGGCATTTAGTTGTGTCCTCTAAGAATCCACCTGCAGATACAGTTTGGGGATAGAAAGCACCCCAGAAGTTGCTGAATGAGCACTTTAGAAAGCCACACTGGAGTGCTGGAAGATGGAGAAGGGCAAAGGAAACTGATGGCTTCCTGTCCAAGGGGACCTGCCAATTGTATTAAGTATGTACCAATTTTCTGAAATAATCACATAGATATCTTTGGCTATAATGCTTTCTAAGCCTGTCCAAATATTCCAGAAGACATCAAACTTTGAAGAATGTAACAGTCACCTCTCTTCTAAATTAGGATTATTTTATTAACACAGTCATGGTGTGGCACAGTTTCCATCAATGTAATCTATGAAGAGTGGAAAGTCATCGTTTATACTGGAGACGTCTTAGTGTTCACAGCCATATGTGGATATTCTTCAAGTGAACAGGAGTTACCAATCTTCAAAGAAGAAACAGCAAAATGAGGTCCAAGACACCTCTTATGTCTCTTAAACATATCAAGAGATACACTCAAACACGAATGTATAACGGTGCCTTCAGTAACCAGTATAGCAGGTATTTTTAAGTAAAAACAATTTCAGAAGTAGAAATGCACTTAGTCTAAGGACGTTAAGCCTTAGTATTCAGTTACTTTTGTCCTTTATGTATAATAAAACTTAGCTTACTGAATTTTCCATCTGGGAAGTATATTTTAAGAGAATAATATATGTTAGACTTTTAATTAATGGAATATGTATATTTAATTTTGACTTTATCTGTATATAAAATATTTTCATATACAATATTACAAGTTGCCTATATTTGATAGCATTTCTTTTTGATAATAAATATATTAATGTCATATATATTTAATCCTGAGAGAATGTGTAATACTGTACCACTATTTGATCTTACACTGTTGTTCAATAGATGGTCTTTAGTGCCTTATCACCAAAAATTATTATGAGATGTAGACCTCAAAAGTATGGTAAGGGAAGAAACACTTTTCTTCTTTTAGACAGGTTCTCTGTAGCTCAGACTGGCCTAGATTCATTATATAACTCAGGCTGACCTCAAATTTGTGATCCTCCTGTTTCAGCCTTCCAAGTGCTAGAATTACAGGTACGAGCCCCATGCTTAGCTAAGAACATTATTTTATATGTAAAAATTCAGTCTTTGTAAACTCTTTTTTTTTTAAATTATCTATAATGAGTTACATTTAATGGGCAAAAAATGAGTTATCCCCAGTTCCCCAATGCCCCTCTTCCCCATCCCCACTCAGCTGGATATCCTCCACTGTAGGCAGTCTGGATCAGTCCTTGGGGCAGGGGACCATGGATAGCCTAGGAGTCAGCCCGGTTCCGCCGGCTCTGTTGTTACTGAGGGGTGCCATGTCTCTGGATAGTCTCCCCCACCAAGGCTCTCACAATCTTTCGGCCCCCTCTTCCACTCAGATCCCTGAGTCATGGTGGGTGAGTATTAAGGCTGCTTTATTGTTGAGAACTTACGGCCTACTAATTGAGACACCTCTATCACATCCTGAGTTCGAGGGACCATCATGGAAGAGGTGATGGAAAGAATGTAAGAGCCAAAGGGTGGAGAGAAGTGCATTGGAATGTTGTCTTCCAGAAGCAATGTGGCATTTGCATTTGTGGCCTCACAGCAGCTGTGGTTTTCTGCACTAGACTTGTGAAATGTTAAGCCCATCAGCATGCTGTCATGGAGGATGGAGGATGGCCAAGAAAAAAAAAAAAATGACAAGAACTAGCTGGAAAGCAGGGGTTCAGTGGACTGGGAGGGAAAACAAAGGCAGACAGAAGGAGGGGCTATGATCAGGCTATATGAGTATGAAGGTTGCCAATAATAAAACTAAACACACACACACACACACACACACACACACACACACACAGCTTTTCCAACATATGCTAAATGTTTGTAAAAGTACCAAAACATTTATGATTGTTTCCCTTCTTATTGTTTCCTAACCACTAGCAAACTAGGTAGATGCAAGGCAGACTAGTTAACAATCCTCTTGGGTATATTTTTATTCTAATTCCTCAATGATAGAGACCTGTCTCAATGAGTATTTTTATCAAATACAAACATATGAGCGGATACTGATTTCTCCTACTCTTGAGTTTATGGAAACCTGATAAATCCCTTCTATATTTATATAATTCCATCTATACAGAGAATATGAAAGTCCTCTTCTTCTGCAGAAACCTACACCAGGTATGTTCCCATCATTTCCAAGTCACAAAGTCTCTCTTAAATAAAAGGATGGGAAATGGGACTGGGAAGTTTGCTCAGTAGGTATGATGTTTGCTTCACAAGCAGATCCGACCTCCAGTATCCATACAAAATGCCAGGCATGGTAACATGCACCTGTAATACCAATAGTGGTGGCTGGTGACAAAAACAAACAAACAAAAACCCTAGGGCTTACAGGTTAGCCTAGCCCAATCTGACCTCTAGGTTCAGTGATAGACCCTATCTCAAAGAATGAGAGTAACTGAGGAAGACAACTGATCTCAACCTCTAGCAAGTGGAAGTGCACACATGTGTACCCACACATGTGAACATGCACATAGAAATGCATAAACCATAAAACCATATACACAAGCCAAAGAAGGATGGAAAACTAAAAAAATTTCTATGATTTAGACTTAGTGAGAATCTAGAAAAAAAAATCACCCAACATGGGACTTTGAAAAGATGCTAGCAATAAGCACAATATCTGTAATAAACAATAAAAAACTTTAAAATGTGCCACATATCTAAATAATTTTTTACTATCAGATATTACTTAGGGCAGCACATATTTTCTATTATAGTTTAATATTTTCTTCTTAAACATGGTAAAGTATCTGAGCCAATGAATAAATCCTCTGCCCCTAATCTACAGCTTCTGGTAATGGCATAGGTGAGAGACAGTCCTTTCTCCTGAAACTCATTATTAACTGGGCCTTGTGAACACTATGTGTCAGAGGAGTAGAGCTAATCTAGAATACATATTGCTCACTCACATGGTGTTTTGATGTCATTAATAAGGTGGTCATAAAAAATCTGTTTTAAAATTTCAAAATAAGAGGAAATCAAATAGCATGTTCCTAAAGCGATTCACAGCTGAGAAATTTGTTTTTAAGATAAGGTTAACATTTTTTCATATTGCTTTTGAAATTTACACGTTTTCTTATATAAGCAATGTAAGTTAAGAAAATTGATTAACTTTCTTTTAAGGTATGTTTCTTGCCCAAAAGAATTAGTAGACAAAAACAAAAAAGAAAATATTAAAATTATTTCAAAATGTCACACACACACCCAAAATCTCCCCTTGCTCAACAGCAGCATGACTCATATATTCAGACCAACTTTAATTTTTATTTCAAGTGAAAAGAAATTTACTCAAAAATGCTACTCTTCAAATCATAGGTGTAAATAAAAACCAAGTCAAAATACTTTTCAAGTGTATACTTGAACATAATTTTCTCTCCTTGCTTTTTAAAGATTATACAATAATATTCATTTAGAAAAATGACAATTCACAAAATGTAAAAAATAACTCACCAAATGTCCTTCTAATAGAAGCAAAACATTGTACTATTTTATTGGGCAAGTTTTTACATAGTTGGAATATTTTATACATGCATGATTTTTAACTCATTTTATCCCTAATAAAATGTAAAAGTTGCTATACATTTATATTATTTGAAACGATTTTAATGAGTCCTTTACTAAATTATCGTCAAATTTTATCATGACAGTACCACTAATCATGTTCTTCATATTTTTATATACTTGGGATTATTTCCCTGAGAAATGTCTAAGAAGTCAAATTACTGTTAGGAAGCATCAGTATTTTAAAGACTTTTAAATTAAATTTAGTCAGTTTCCTCACACAATATAAATTTATACTTTTGGCAGCAATAGATAAGGGCACCATCTAATTCCCCACATCAATTTTCAGTATTATAAAAGTGATGATTATGTGAGGGGAATCAGCATTTCATTACTGAGTGTTCTAACAGTAAATACTAGCCACTAGTCTTGGCTGTTGTTGCAAACTTAACATAGACACAGAAACAAGAGACTGGACAGAGGCCACTGTCACTTTTCCCAATGCCATTTTCTTCAAGATGGTATAAACATTTCACATTTTTCAAATCCACAAGACCCTACCACACATCCTGCATGATGGCACTTGCATTACCAGAAGGTAATGTTGCTTTTGCACATATTCTAACCTATCTCCTGGAAAGCACCCAAACAAAGAGCAGGAGAAAGCAAGAAATGGTAATCTGTGTAACTTGATTCCTTCACCATAAAAATCTTAAGTGAATCATTTCTTTTTGCCCATGTTGTAGGTATTCACTTGCATATTACCTTCACCAAATAAATGATGGATTTAAGGGTGAGGACCTAATCACATTGTATTTATTATCTTTATCTCTAACATTCCATACAATGAAGAATACATTTAGCAGTTTTAAAGTCTGCTAGTATTAAGCTTAACCTTTGTGCATCTAACCTTAAATGGTCCAACCATGTACTCACTGGCTTCTATTTAGATGGCATTCAGGTACATTAGAAAATATTGTGAGCTTACTGGTGGAAAAAAAAATGAGCTTTGTCCTCAGAAACAACTGAAGGTATTAATAGACAACTAAAACATTGAATGTTTCAATTATCTGGTAATATTATTCTTTGTATGCGCCTGTGAAGACCACAGAACAAGGCCTCGAGTGATGACCCTCAGGTACAATGTCCACCTGCCTTTAATATAAGGTCTTTCAGGGGTATGAAGCTTCCAAATACATTCTCCAGGGATTGGCCTGCCTATACCTCCTCAGCACTGGGATTACAGGCACACACATGTGGCATTTTTTTCATGGGTACAGGTGATTGAACTCAGGTCCTCATGTTTGGGAGGCAAGCACTACTCTCTCCCAAGCCTGTTTGGTAACATACTTGACTAATATTTGTTAACACAGTATTAGGAAACATACCTATTAACTATTTATGTTACCACTCAGCTGGAACCCATAATGAACTAATACAAATAAAATTTAAACTTACAAATTTCACAAATTCATACTGTCAAAAACCAAAACTTATTGCTGAGATTTAAAATTACTGGTACTATTGAATTACCCCAAAGCACCCTCTAGTGGCAAAAAAAAAAAAAACATATAAGCAAGTGTGGATATCACGAATATTTAACGGAAAAGTTTTTAAGTGAAAATAAAAACGTGTGACTATCACAAACTTTAAATTTTTCACTGCCCTATTCAAGATCATCACCAAATGACCTCAGTAGTAAAGTACACATATCGTATAAAATTCATATATAGCCAATGCCAATAGACTCAAAAGTGTGCTGACATCTGTCCACCTCAGTTATACTCCTGGTAAAGTCATTTACCTCAACCCAGGAATAGCATACAAATAAAACATGTCTAATCTAGCTATATTTTATTGGGAGTAACACATTTTAAAATTTCAAATATGGCCTATTAGCTATTCATTACAAATAAGCAAATGTTGCCATTAAACCCAATATGAACTAGAAATATCACTTTTTCAATTTCTAAATTTTATTGCATATGAAGAGAACTTAGGCGGTCATAAAAAGCTTATAAACAAATATAAAGTCATAAAAGTAATTAAAATAATATGGTATAAAAACAATGAAAAAGTATTTTTAAAAGCATGTGTGTATATATGAACGAATGTGCAGTTACACGTGTGTGGACACATGTGATGTGGAAGCCTGAGGACAATATAAGGTATGAGCCCTCAGGATGTGTCCACGCCCCACACGTAAGACAGGGTTTCTCATTGGCCTAGAGCTCAGACTTGCTGCCAGCAAGCTCCAGTAATCTGCCTGTCCCTGTCACTCCAGCCCCAAATACTGGAATTCCAAACATGCACCACCTTCTGCACTCTGTAACACAAGTTACAGAGTTGTAAGGCTTCAAATCAGGTCCTCATGCGTGTACAGGAAACACTATACTGAGCCTTTTCCTCAGCCTCTAAAACCTGTAATTTTTTGAAAATTTTCATGCATATATATTACATTTTGATCATTTTTTAACTTCAAATATTTTATTTCTATTCCAGTGTGGCCCTATCTATCTGGATAAAGGGTATCAATGAATATAACAAGTAACATGTAGCTTGTGTTTTTATTGAATTATTTCAATATGAAGATAGCACTTATAGAAAAAAATGAATGAGACAACAGTGGTAACAATAAATCTTACTTTTTAAAGGTAACAGCTTTCAGAATATTTATGCAATTTTTACATTTTTTAAACTTACAATGATTTTTCATTCTATCACACTGGCAAATACTTGTGCAAATAAATAAAAACATAAATAATGTATAGCAAGATTGCTTACAAACTACTGCACAATAAATTAATGTGAGAGTGAAATACTGAGTATAAAATGCATTTAAATACCTGTGACATTTAGTGTGTTACCCCTACCATTAACCTCTTGGCTCTGAAATCAGTTGATTTCTTACAAACCTCACTTCCCTGTAATAAACTAATAGATACTAGCATACTGTAAAAGTCAATAAGAAATGTGTGGATTTGTTTAAACTGATTTATCTACCCATGCTTAGAATTTTTCTACCCATGAGTAGAAAAAGATTATGTGGTTTTAAAAATACAATTGAAAGTATTGATCCCTAGAATAAAACAAGAATGAAGTACTTCATGACTTTTAATTAGGATAGAAAAGGGAGTTATTGAAATGAAATATATGTTCATTAGTCATCTGAATTCACTACAGCTATCCAAGCAAAGATCAATGTGATTAGGATAAATAGGAAAAGAAACTAGTAAAAAAAAAAAAAAAAAACAGAAAACCAGAAGGTACATAAAATGACTCCTTTTGCCACAAAGTTCAATCTTTTCCCAAATATAAACAAATCAAAAAGCAAACACTAAATCTCACAAATGCAATTTTAAGCCATAAATTACTACAATGATCCTTAATTATAATCACAAACAAGAAATACAAAAACTAGGAAATAGATAACATAAAAATGCAGCTGTAACATTGTAAAAAAAAAAAGTCACATTTAGGCTGAACAGAAATTACTGAATATGTTTGCAAAATTACTGAATGTTTGCAGAAGCCACAGAAATCCACTACTAAATATGTTACACTTTGAAGTGAGAACGATCAAAAGATTCTCAGTCGAATGAAAGAGATTAAATATACATTTAGTGTTTACATCAGTCAGGTATGCTTTAAATATTTTTAGGACTTTCCACTGTGATGTGTGAATCGTGTCTCAACAATAAACTCTAAAGAAATTAGGAATAGAAAAATTGGATAATTCTCTTAACCTACCTGTAACTACATCTCAAGGTGCTCTAAGGAACTAAAATAATTTCACCTCCATGCTTAGCATTCATGAGTAATTGACATAGTTACTTATTGGGTGAGGTAATTTCTTTTAAAATGCACTAATGTAATTTCTAATAAGCTCAGATACTCAGAAATAAACTGTTTAAACATCTAAGATTGTACAAAGAATTTTCTATATCATATATTAAATAGCTATCTTTTCAAATGCTGTCAAACGGTAATAGTACATGAATGCCTCTCTTCAAAGAAAGTATGGAAATAAGAGTTGGAAATAGAAACACGATTGGAAACAGAAGAATGTATGTTCTAACAATTTGGAGGCAAAAATATCAGTCATGAACAGAATATGATACATGAACAGTTTAGTCATTTCTCCAATAAGGTCAATACATAATTATATTTTCAGAGAATGGAGACAGAACCTTAAATTATATAATGAATTATTCACAAAGTTATGGACAACAAAGACCTTAGGACTTTCTCCACTTACATCTTAGGAATTTCAACTTAGTTGCTGAAGAGTTCAACAGGAAAATAACCATGTCAATTGATAACTAAAACATTCTTTTCAATTATAGCAGAATCCTATTTCTATCATGATGCTCCTGGTGGCAGGCATCAATAAAAAGGTTTATTCCTTTTTTTTTTTTTTTTTGGTGGTGGTGGTTGTTCAAAGAATGATTAAGGTAAAGCTGGAAGAGAAAGCACTAGAGGTTGAGTTTGTCAGCATATATTGAAAGTATTCAACCACAGTAGGACGACACCTAAGAGAAGTATTCTATTTGAAGTTCTTTTCTGACAGAAGAGTGACTAATCCTTGAATGGCAAAGGTTGGGGATTCACATATTTATTATATACAGGATATATACACATATATACAAGCACACATTATTACACAACCAGTGGATTTCGCTCCAAAAGTAAGGAAAAAGGTATTCTGAATAACTTTAGCACAAAATAACCAAAAAAGTGCTCTAGGTGTCTAAGCAGCAATAATCCAAACTCTGAACCTTTGTACTTGAGTTTCTATTCACAGAATCATTCTTCGAATGCCACATTCACAGCAGAACTTCGCCCATTCAACAGGGTATTTGGTCCCACACTCATGACAGAATTTTGGTAAGTGTCCAGTTGAATTTCCTTCAAGGCCTTTAAGGCTGCCTCCATTAAATGAAGATGCACAGTCTCCATCTGGCCTAAGAAGTAGAGGAAAAAAATGCAAGAATAAATTTCAGTAGTCATTAGCTTGTCACCATTAAAGAACTGAAGATAATAAATACAGAATAACTAAAACTCTTAATACAAATTTTTGTAACTCTTTACTTCAAATTAAAACAAAATCTCTGATCTGGGTGTGAAGGTGCACCCCTGTAATACTAGCAGCACTTGGGAGTTAAGGACAGGAGGATCAGCTCAAGACCATCCTTGGCTACGTGGGAACTTGTCTCAAAACCAACCAAACCAAATCCCAGCAGAAATTCTGTCAAATATTAACATTCCAAGTGTTACCTGTTTCTCTGTTAGTAGAATTGGTCATGACCAAATACAGCCAAGCTTTTCAGATATGAGTCTTTACTACAAAATGGGAATAAGAAAATTTACAATGTCTTTTCTAAAAGCCATCTTACCAGAAAATGGGAATAAAGCTCTAAGGAGAGGTTTTAGGTTCCATGTTCTTGCCTTAGCCACAAGGATTATGGGATGTTTCATTATGTATTTTATTATTTACTTTGATCTTATTACTTATTAAATTATGAGGATACAATATAATTGTTCAATATGCTAAGACAGATGATAGCATAATGGAATCTCACAAAATATGCAAAAAAGGTAAAATAAAGGCTAGAAATACCAATTAAAACAAAATTTTAAGCAAAATGCTTAAGTATATGAGAGTTTCACCTAAGACACCAGAGAGAAAACACAATTTGATTCTACTGATGGACATGAATTAGCTGGAAAAGCAGCTATTTCATTCCTGTGAGAACCTCACTCCCTGCACTCCTGTCACCATAAAAGAAATCCTTAAGTCACTGGTTCATGAGGATACAACTACTGAACTTTATTTCTCCCAGAGTGTGTAGTGAATAAAAGTAAAGGTTCCCAAATTCTTATAGAGACCAAGAACCTGAACTCCAAGGGGAAGCCCCCACTAACCATAGGCCTATAGAGAGGCTACACCCATTAAAATCTCACCAAACTAACAATGTTTTTCTCATTTAACCTATACTGATCTCACTTTCTGTTGGAGATTTTGTTTTTATTTTTCACAAGACAGCAAGAACCATGGACTACTGAATTCCACCACCAAGACCTGAGATGATGGCTGACTCCCAGGCCGGAGATGAACCACCCTTAACATATCATCTAGGGCCCAGGGGAAATCACAGATGAAGTGGCGAGATGAGCAAGAGTGCTGCCTCCACGGCAAGTCAGAAAACTTTTCCAAGAAAAATGGACACAGACACCAAGGACACTCAAAATAGTCCAAAGCAGAAACCCAGAGACTCTTAAGAAGAAACGCAAAATTTGCCCAGCATGGCTCATGGAATTTTGTTACGGAAGAGGGGGTGGAAAGATTGTAAGAGCCATGGTGGGAAGAATATCCAGAGGCACTGTCTGTCTGTCTGTCTGTCTGTCTGTCTGTCTCTCTCTCTCTCTCTCTCTCTCTCTCTCTCTCTCTCTTAAAAAAATACTTGTCTACTGTTTACACAATTCATAGCCCTCCATACCATGGAGCATTCTAGCAATCCCATTGAGGTGGGCCTTTCTGGATTGGGGGTAGGGAGGAGGGAAATGGGGGTACCAACACTTGTTCATACAGAGTTTCTACTTATTAACAATAAATAAATTGGCAAGGGGAAGCTGGCTATAACCCCCATAATCCAGCCCCCAACACACCTCCAACAGGGTTCCAATTCCAAAATTATCCCCAGCTGGGGACTGACCATTTAGAACACCTTAAGTTTATGGGGGGCACCTGAATCAAACCACTACAGTACTTAAAGGATTTTAATTTTTGCTAAACCAAGGAGAGTTAAATAATAGCTTACCATAGATTTGACATACATTTTCTAGTTTGAGAGGCCAAATATCTTTCCACTATTTGTTGCAGTTACCTGCTTGTTAAAAGCAGCTGATGGCAGGAAAGTTCTTTTATTTTGGCTTACAATCTCAAAGGGGAAGCTCAGTGATGATAAGGAAAACATGACAGGAACAAAGGCTGGAAGCCACCTCTGCCACAGCAGGTGGAAACCAGTAGCCTCTCCAGCTCGGCTGCTCACAGCCCAGGAAAAACAACATCCAGAGTCAGCAGCTTTCATTGGTAGTGATCACACAGTCCTGGCATCTCACAGAACCCTAGGGCCTCCACTGTAACCCATGGTTCATCCTCAAGGCTCCATCAGGATTCCAATAACCCTGCCTCATATCACCCAGTGGCCATTTCCAAGAAACCAACTGCTACAAACACAATGACCCCCTTTTCCTGCATTTGTTATACTCCTACAGTATTAGGTGGGCTACCAAATCTGTTAATCCAGAGGAAGATAATGCTCATTTTGCAGAGCAGGACACTCTTTCAACTTTGAGGATCCCTAATTTCAAATGAGCCACTCTTCTTCCTCCTGTCCCAATGCAGAACAGTTGGTCCAATCTTAACAGAAATCATCTCTCAAATAATGGCAACTTATTGAGGCTGCTATCACCTGCCCAAAGTTTTCATCTCTTCCTGTGCCATGTCCTTTTCCTCACAAAAGTCCATTGCTTCTAAATTCAAGTTCTCATGACACAGTAGAACACAGCACACCTCTCACACAAAGTGCCTCTAGCCCGGACTGGACAAAGCTCTTCCCCTCATAAGGCAAGACTAAACTGTCCAGAGTTATTACTGCATTCAGGTCTTTCAACTCTGTCCAGAATGGTCCACCAAACTCTGCCTTCAGCACTGAATGTTGTCTCTTAGACCAAGGTTTCAAATCCTCCTACATTCCTCCTGAAAATCAATTCTAAAAGGCCAAATGCCACACAATCAGGTTTCTAGCAGCAACAACCCACTCCTGGTACAAAGTCCCCCTTCCAGATAAAGAGCCAAGCCTGCTGCTTAAGTGCTTGCTGAGGGTGGAGGAAATACAGAATAGGCAGTAGAAGGTAGTTACAAATACCTAAGAACATGTAACCAGTTACAAGGATGAGGACTAATTGCCATTGGTGCTTCTGACCTACCTTGTTAAGAGTGCTTTTGCATATGTACACAAATATTAAGATGCCTTTGCTTTTCACTTTTCTGTTTCTCTATTATATAATTGATTGAGATTATATCAGTGGTTAATTGTTGCTGAATTCATATTGAAATTATTGGATATTAGAGACTAAGCATTCCTCAAGGGACCTTCCCCTGTGTTTGGAGGGAAAGATGGTGTGTTTCCAGTTGTACATGGGATAGTTCTATCATGTTAGACAGAATTATGACCTTGTTACTATCCTCATTTGAAAGTGAAGTATGATATAAGGAGACGTGGTTTGACATCAAGTTGATAAGTGATGGGCTTGTGATGGTTACGTTTTGTTGTCAACTTGATTACATTAGGAATATATGCACATACTTCTTGGATGGGTCTCTGAAATGAAGGAGAAAGTCCTTCCTTCAGAGTTGGTCATTTCTCTAGAGAGGGTGGTCCTCCCAGTGATAAGCTATATAAAAGGAAACTCTGAGAGAACACAGTCCTTTTTGTTTCAACTGCCTAGTTGCAAGTGCTCCATGCTTAGTGAGTGACTTCACTTGCACACACATTGGTTCTGTTTGGATATCTTTGGCTGGTGTTGGAAACAAGTTTCCCTGACCTTACAAGGTGAACTGAAAACCAGAAATCCTTCAGGCCTTCAGTGCTGGTATGGGACTGCAGAGGCATCCAGCCAGGTGGACTGACCAGCTACTGAGTTCCTTGACTCTTCAGCCTGTAGACAGCTATTGTTAGACTGCTGTAAGCAGTCTATATTCATTCTATTAGTTCTGTTCCTCTAGAGAACTCTGAATAATACACTGTTTCTTTGCTATTTTCCTCTTCTCCCACCAACCGTCACTGTTGATAGTTATATGGGATTGCTTATAAAAATTTATATATATCCTTGGCAATAATTTGATGATTTATGCATATTTAGTATCTATCTTCTCCTAATTTGTCATGTCATTTCACCTTACCCTAGAGTCTTTTTCAGCACTGCTTTTTCACTTTATTATGATAAAAAATATAAATCTTTTTGTTGTAAAATTAGTGTTGGCTTAATTATTCAATAAATCCTTGAGATGATACTAAGACTTCCATGAATGCTATTCTAAAATCCTAGTAGCTTTCCTTCCCATATTTAAGCATTTAGTTTACTTCTAAGTTATTTGATAACTTAGTTTTTTAATATGTGCATGTGTTCCTAGAGATAAAACCCAGCACTTTCCCATGACAACTAAATGCTGTATCCACTGACCCACACAGCTAGCACTGTAACTGTTTATTGATGGAGGCAGGCATACATATTTTCCCACATATGCATGTTCACTAGTGACAGCATATGCCACTTCCAACATCTGAATAGCTTCCACTGAAATTTACAACAAAAGTATTGCAAATTATGTATAAAGTTGTCATGCTTTGCATAGTTCTTGAATTATGGATAGATAAATAGAACAAAAGATCAGGATGGAATGGTTAGATCACAATACTTTTTAAAATTTGTCCTATCCAATTTTAGGGTTTTTTTTTTTTCTTGTTCTGGAAACAACGGTTTGAAGATTCATGAATTTTTCTGGAATAGTATATTTAATTTATATATTAATTTGGGGAGCAGTAGAGATGGCTTTACAGAAGAGATTCATGATATCAAATATTCTATTTTGTAAAAGAAAAAAGCATATTATGCCTATTTACATGTTGTTACTATCACTGAATTTTGAAATTTTCTCCATTAAAATAAAAATTTTTAGTGTTTAAACTGATTGTTATATAAATTAAAATTGTGTGTGCTTAAGTGGAAATCTATCTCAAATTGCACTTTGTGTTTCTTGCTTAGAAAGAGACCATAATAATTTCCACTATACTGATCTCATATTCAGAAAATGTACTATCTTGATTATTTACTCAATAATTTATGTTCTAGGTATGCTATATAAATATAATAATAGATTCTGGAACTAATAACAATGTTACATATCTTTGCTGTGTATGGTGTATGTGTGTGGAGGCCAGCAGGTAGGCATCTCCTTGTCATTTGTTCTACAACTTACTAAGACAAGTTCTTTTTGTTGAATTAGCTAACCAGAATGCCCTGGTAATCGTCATTTCCACCTCCCAAATCCTGGGATTACACATACATGCCACCACTCCTAGTATCTGCATGGATACTGGGGATCTGAACTTAGGTCCATATGCTTGAGCTAGTGTTTTACTGACTGAGTCATCCACCTTCCCCAGATCTGGAGTTTTATCGGACATTTCCATATAGGTTTTTAAGACTATTGATATGCCATACCTGCAGGAAAAGAAACCTCTTGAGATTCTTTATCTGTATGATTATAATGATTTCCATATAAAATGTGGGCAAAAGTAGTAAGTCAAATGAACAATGCTCTTGATCTTCCATCAACTATCAATCATTTAAAAAGAATTCTTTTTTAATGTGACTTCTTTTTGTCCTGCCTTTCAGTACTTTCTAAAAATTCTGTCCATTTTTTTGAAGATAAAATTTTATTCAAGCATATAGTATACATATGCACACATACTTAAGCTTATTAAGTACAGGAGAATGTTAATCCTATACACAGACTTGATTTAAAAATACTGGGCTATGTGTAGTATATAAAGCAAAATCACATTTCAGCCCTCCCAGCAACATGCTCATGTCTTTGATATTTGATACCTATCAAAACCCAAGGAGAGATAAATATTTATGGAAGAATCTATCTGGGGACATAGTAGTTTATCCATTCTGGGTCTCACCCCAAGATATGCATTAGCATCAATGCTAAAGCGTTTTACACAGTAGATGAATAAAGGGAAGATATTAAAATCTCTAGAAGATACTTGGATATGTTCAGTTTTAGAAAGGTACACACAGGCGGTTCTGACAGGCCACCAACACTGATGACAAGATTTAAGCATATCCTCAGATTAAATCAGAATGGGTAGCTGCAGCTGGACATATACACTTGAAACTAAAGCAGACAACGTTTATATATTTACAACACACCACGATGTTTTCTGGTGAATTACAGGATGTCACTGGTTTGCTGTAAAATTCCCTAAGGAATTTAGCTTCCCCATTTACAGAAGTGCTGCTAATTAAGACATTCTCTATTATGAAATCCAGTACTTCCCAAGTACAGGGGAGAGAGCTCATTCAGTAGTGTTTGCCTTGCAAAGATGAGGACCTGACACGGATTCTCAACACCTATGTAAAACGTCAGGAGTGGCACTATGTGCCTATAATCCCAGTGCTAAGTAGGTGGAGACAGGTGGATCCCTAGAGCTTGCTGTCCAGCTAGTCTAGCCTACTTGGTGAGTTACAGACCACTGAGAGACTCTATCTCAAAAACAGGTACATGTCATACCTGAGGGTGACCTCCGAAGTGGTCTTCTGACTTTCATACACCTGTATACCTGCCTCCACACAAATAATAACAAGAACTTTCAAAGCATCAGGACTAGGTATAACTTTTTTTTGAGAAACTGTGATTTTATTTTTTTAAGACATCATGAATCATATAACTACACCTATTTTTCCCTCACTGCCACAAACTTCAGACCATGATTTGTGGCTCATGTCTTGTTTGGATAGAGGGTATCGTGGTACATATATTATGTACTTACATGTAGCATATTTTGTTTTACATTTATTTGTGTATTTATTTATTTATTTAATTTTGAGGCAGGGTCTCACTCTAGCCTAGGCTTACCTGGAGCTCACTCGGTAGCCCCTGATTGCCCTTGAACTCACAGCACTCCTTCAGAATCAGCCTCCTGAGTGCCAGGATTAAAGGCATGTCAGCACATGTGACTTGACTGTACCTTTGTATCTTTTAATTCTTATTTTTTCCCATTTTTCTCATTCTTCCATTTAAAATATAGATGTGCACACACATCTCTCTATATAACATATATAAATGCTTATGATGAGTTAATTATGCCTACAGACAGTGAATGCCAAAGATAAGGAGCTACTGTGACAGATTAAATAAAGTTTGAGAATGATCACTTTAGAGATAGGTTTAAAGTGTTGCTGAAAATTATAATCATGGCTGTTCACAGGTTCTATTTTTTCATCTCTACATGTAAAAATGCTCAATATTGTACTTGAAATTAAAACCCAAGAAATCTCAAATATATCTATAGCCTTGAACAAACTGTCTTGAGATTTTAGAATATAGACATGAAGTACAAGACAACAATAGTTATGCCTCATTAATTTATTTTTACTTTAAAAGTCACAATAAATTTTACTTTAAAAAAACAGATTATCTACAAATTGTTAACTATTTTTGAATATGGGGCTTGAAAAGCTTCTTCTAATTCTCATTTTAATTATTAGAATAGCAGTGATAAACATACCTCGATATATAGCTCTCAGTAAATGTTTTTCTTTTGTTGGCCAGCATACCTGAAGCAGAATTTCTTGCCAAACTCGGAGGTGTGATATTTCGAGGTTTGATATTAGTTCTAGAAGAAAGCAATGACGTAATAAAAAATTACCGAATAATGTTTTTTTAAATTATCTACCTGCATGATTAAGAAAACAGAAGCTGTAGACAAATTCAAAAGATTAAAGTCCAAATAATTTCTAAATCCAAAACCAAGCAACAATAGTGAAAAGTAAAAAAAAAATAGTAGAAACCCAAGCATTTGGTTGGCATTCATTAAAACTACCTTGATAATATCCCATTTAAATATGCTTACATAAAATATATAAGTCCATTATTCCAAAAAGCTTCTTGTTAAATTTATAATTTATATTTCCTGAAAACATGGATGTGTTGTTACTAAATGCTATCAATAACTATTAAACAATAAAGTATTCATAATACTCCAAGAATATAGGATATAATTAGAAATATAAGCATTATCCATTTTAAAGTATAATATGCAATTTATGACAAAGTTTCTGGAAAAACAATTTAAAATAAATGAGTAATATTTTTCCTTCACAATACTTCTGTTTGTTTGAAGCAGGTTCTTACTCTAGCACATGCTGACCCAAAACTCACTCTGTAGGCAGACTGGCCTCTAACTCCTACCTTCCCTGGCCTCCTGAGTACTGGGATTATAGGTGTGTGCCATCATACCCAGTCCTTAAACACTTTAATTTCAAAGTACAGCCTGAACTACCTGATATCAGGAAGACTGCTGGATTTTCTTATTTTGAATTCACAGTTTGAAACTTTGAGAAACAAAGTAAGCTTAGAAATTTGAATTATGATATAATAAGTATAGGTCTGGAATTCATATTCAAATTCCATCATTATTAATCAGCTTTGTGGTAGTGGCCAAATGGAATCCTCTTATTGATATAATGACTATTTACCTCACAGGAAGTTTATGAAGCATATATATATAGATACATACATACATTATATATATAATATATATATTATATATACTGCTGATAATACTATTACTACTATTACTGTCACTGCAATAGGTTAACACATAACAGTGATTTTAACAAAACACCAATTCATTTTTGTTTTGCATATATAACGTTTTAATCCCAATAATCCTAATAGGTAAAATTAATAATAAAACTTTTAATGTTATCTCACATGTGAGATAAGAAAAAAATTTTCTTTGGGAAACTCTGGCTTTGCTCTCAAGCTTTAGCTGAAATTCTTCCCAATGGAGTTGAAATGACTCCAAAAATGTAAGTATTCCAAAAATATATGTGGGTATTAACTATTTTGCTATATAACTATACAAAATATGAAGCTAGGCACTCTACATAATTTAACCATCCCCCAAATCAAAAGAAAATATTATTTTCATTTCAAAGTTGCAATGTTTTTTATTTTGAAACAAGGTGTCATCAATATCTGATCTCAGGTAGTCTTGAACTCTTGGGATCAAATGGTCCTCCCAACTTACATGTACCTGACTACAGGTATGCACCCCATACCCAGCTTAGAGAAGCTTGTGTTCAGAGCAAATATCTAAACTGTAAAGCCATTAGATAACCAGATGAGTACTCGAACTTCAATGTTATGACTCTCCAAGTCTCAGGAACCATTGAGGAGGTACTGGGAAGAATGTAAGAGGCAAAAGATGGCGAGGAGTGCAATGGAAAGCTGTCTTCCAGACACAAAAGGACCACTGTGTTCATGACCTCACAGTGGCTGATGCTACCTATACAAGACCTCCATAATATGAGGGCAAAAAACTGATGGCACCAAAATAGGTGAAGGACTAGTTTGAAAAGAAGGGATTCGTGGAGGAGAAATACAGGAGAAGGGAAAAAGGATGGTGGACTGGGATGATGATTAGGGTACATTGTGTATGTATATGGAGGTCAATAAGAAGTTGAAAAAAATGAAAGTGATTGCCCTGAGAACTTACTTCTTTCGAAAGTATACCTTGGTGCACAGATGAGATGCCCTAGACTTTTTCAAATGGTTGCCACAGATTACCCTGGGGGTTATTCTCTTCTACTTTTATATGGTTAGACTCTCGGCACAGTGTATATTTCTAGGAGTGTAATCTTAAAAAAAAATTGGTGAGAAATGACATTCAAAACATACTGTTCACCCTCGTAAAGCTCTAGATGTCTTATTAATATCCTATAACCTTCATATGTCACCAAGATGTTAGATGAAACAAAATTTACCTAGGAATATCATACCTGATGTCAATATATCAATAAAGTTATTTAAAGTAAACTAGAGGAATATATGATTATCAACCTAAATTAGCTTATATATGTATATGACTGTTATTTCATTTTAGTTATATCTTCTAAGAAATAAAACCTGAGAACTCTAGTATCACATAAAAAAAAAGGTTTTTCTTCCTGACCAGAATCTAAAAGCATCCTCAGTCTATATCTGAAACTTAGGCGCTACCTCTCAAACAAGAAAAGTGGCTTTCATTGTGGAATTATACTTAACTTATCTTTCTGCTAATTAGTTTTCCCCTGATATCTGCTTCAGCAGGTAGAGACAACAGAAGTGGTACAAAGACAAAATGACTCAGGTTACACTATCTTCTTCCTAGATTTATTGTTACTTAGAAGTAATCGTGACTTGCTAGAATTTTAAAGAATCCTTCCATAATTATTATATATCCAGTCAAACTTATTACCTTTCAAGAGTAACAAGAAGTGGGATGTTGTAGTATTCACTGGTTTCAAGCTCAGCCAAGTTATCTCTGTTTAATAGCATAATTTATAAGTATAAAAATAAATACACTTATGGAGTCCGTATTTCATCATTTTTAATTGAAGAATAAACTCTTAAAGTTTCATGCCTGAGAGCTTCGAAATGGACTGTCACTTGCCACATTCACCCTGGTCAGTGTGTCCAAAGCCGTATCTCGGGCTGTTGTGTTACGTAGAATTTACAATCATCTAACAGTAAGACTAAGAATCCTTTGATCAAATGTTTCTTGAATTCTTTTCTTCTGGCTATAATTCATTATCTGCTTGACAAGTTAGCTAGCAACAGTATCTATTATATAATTTCCCTTACACATCTCTTTTTCTCTCTTTTTTTTTTCTTTTTGAGGTAGGGTCTCACTCTAGCCCAGGCTGGCCTTGAACTCACAGCAATTCTGCTACCTCAGTCTCCTGAATGATGGGATTAAAGGTGTGCACCACCACACCCAGCTTACACCTCTATTTAAAACTATTACTCCAAAAGTTCTTCCTAAAAATTTTTAAATTGTTTTAGATAAATGCTATTGTAACTTCTACAAAAGGGTGTGAGGCAAAAGTTCTAATTAGCATACAAATATTTAATAATAAAATACATATTTTATGCCCTCGAAGGTTATTTAACACTAAAAAGGCTTAAAGATGATTAAGGTAAGATTATTTTAGGTACAGCATTACTATATCAAGTCTTTAAAGCTGAGGTATAAATACTTACTTGTGAATGGGCAATAACTCCTGTCTTGTGAAGGCACTGTCTGATTTTGTGTCACTGTCATGCACCCTTTGCACTTGTCTTCCAGTTCGAAGTGGAGGGCCTAACTTGCCCATCTTACTATTAAAATATATAAAGTGTACCCATGAGGAGATTGCTATGTTTACTTCTTTATATGATCTTTTCTTTTTAAAAAAAGACATCTGGTTCATCAGAAATCAACTCAATATCCCTTAATTATGACTGCCAGAATAAAAGTTCACGTCAAAAAGAATTCTGAGATTATACAATGTCTATTATTAGATCTGCAAATTCTAAGCAGACCAAACAGGGAAAAGGAAAATCACTACATATATGAAAAAAAAAGATGGATGGTATTCTAAAAAAAATACATGAAAAAAACATTAGATAACCATGCCATGTGAAACTTAAATGTATTCCACTTTATCTTTTCTTATTGTGGCCTTTGCTACAGCCTACCTTTTATTTCACAAAACATGATCTATCGCCACCTACAGGATACTAGGGCAAACTACGGGCTTATAAAACACCACTGTTTAGATCAACTAAAGAATCAAAACCATCACTAGGCAGTCATTGAATAGCCATTCAAAGGAGAAAACGGGAAAGTAAGAAATTAAGTGACTGGTGAGTAATATGCCATTGCTGAAAAATATAATTTATTCTTTTAAAGAGACACCTGTTCATTGTTTTATTAATTTTATGTTTCTCTTATAACTCGATAAATCCTAAGCACCTACTACCATCAATCAGACTGATAATTTGGGGGAATCTAGAAGTAAATATAAAAACTGATTCCTGTTCATCTTTATAGACATGTGGGTCATTCAAGAAGAACACATTATATCCATTTTTATTTTCTTTCAATTGTTTATAATTAGCAAGTGTTTTGCTGTAAGTTTATACTAATGTTCTGCAGGAAGTGGTATGTATAGGAACTACAGTAAAAAAAACTGCCTTCAGTAAATATGTTAAAGATAATTTCTAAAATATTTAGAATTAAGATTTATTTTTCATTTGTGAAATATTAGAAAATTCATTGACTTAAAATGTGTCAGATTTTTCATTAAGCTGTTAAACAATTATCAAAGCGTTACTGTTCCAAATAGTGGTGATCTTTATAAAGGCATTCATAGATTCTAAATAAGGAATAAAAACTTTTTCTCATAAAAAGTTACTAAAATTAAATATTATGAAAAAAAGAAACCTTTAACCTCCACATTTTAAATAAAAACAGATTCTTGGGCTAGGGAGATGGCTCAGCAGTTAAAGGTACTTGCTTGCAAAGCCTGGGAAAACCAGGGTTCTATTTCCCAGTACCCATGTAAAGCCAGACAAAGTGACACATATATCTGGAGTTTATATGCAGCACCAAGAGGCCAAGGCATACCCAAATTCATTCATTCATTCTCTCTCTCTATCTTGCTCTCTCTCAAATTAATAAATGGATAACTAATAAGTTTAAAAAGATTCATTTCAATATAGTTAAGAAGTCTTAAAATTATTTAAATCCTACATGTGAATCAATAAAATTGAAGTTGAGGTAAGAAATATGTATCTAATATAAATCTAAAGGTAATTATCTAAGGGGAATATTCCGCTTATTGCATATAAAAGAGAACTGCCAGTAGGTTCTAATTTTAAAAACAAAGTTGGAAGGTGTGACATAGATGGGTTACAAATTCAACTCACTGAATAAATGATTATGTATTGTAAACTCAAACAAAATATTTCTTAGGTTAAATGTTAGTAAATGCTAGTTGGAGGTTAAAATCACTTAAACTTTATATTCTGCTAATCTGCTGTTAGACTATCTACATATCAAAACCAAAATTTATAAACCCAATAAGCAATCAAGATCTTATAAAATATTTTATGAGCTTTTAATATACTTGTAGCCAAATGAGCACTTTAAGAAATATGTGGGGGCTTGAGATGGCTCAGTGGTTAAAGGCATTTGCTTGCAAAACCTGCTGGTCTGAGTTTAATTCCACAGTACCCATGTAAAGCCAGATGTACAAAGGGGCTCGTGCATCTGGAGTTCATTTCCGGCAGCAGGAGGCCCTGATGTATCCATTCATTTTCCTTCCTTTCTTCCTCCTTCCCTCC